>UELU01128324.1:0-10081 GCA_900490025.1 Megastigmus dorsalis
CCCTATACTCTCTCTCTCTCTCTCTCTCTCTCTCTCTCTCTCTCTCTCTCTCGCGTGCGCACTCTTCGGTATCGCGCGTTATTAAAAATGTTGACATTAGGTAAAAGTTTTAGAAAATTTTACGAGATGCTCTTATTTTCTCCTTGTGTTGGTTTTTAAAGTCGGCACGAGGCATCGACGCTTTACATAGGATGTACTCACACGTGCATCTTAAAACATTTAATGCAGACCAAAACAACAAATGTATTATCTTTCTCGAGTATGCTTTTCGTATGACATCCTATACTCTCTCTCTCTGTCTCTCTCTCCCTCTCTCTCTCTCTCTCGCACGTGTAACTCTTTCTCCTTATTAGAAATGCTGACATTTCTCCCTTTCTCTCTTTATTAAAATCGCTGATAATTGCTTTTGAGGTGACTTCTTTCTTTTTCTTTTATTAAGTCTTGGTGGCTCAGTCGTTGCTTAGCTTTCGGTCTGGATGTTTCCGGAGCTAGATCTCCCAAGCGAGGGAGAACTAGTTGAAGTATTACAGGCAGAGCCGACGGAACCGGCGGTCATTCCGTTTGTTCCACACCAGGTTCAAGAAGTGATTGAGATATGTAGACGGCAGCCCTATCCGGTAATAGTGTCGAATAGGTGCGCGTCAATACAAGTGCTACTGTGGACCAATTATTGGCGACTCTATCAAATTGATGCGTTCGACGAGGAAACTTCAAGTGTACGCTTAGAAACTCCGATTTGTGACAGTTTAGTATGGTATAACATAGGCGAGGACGTTTAATATTTTAATTTGACAGTGTTAAGTTAAGTGTTAAAATGATTAAGTGATGTTGGAGGAGGATTAGAACTCGGACCTGGAGCCTGAGTGGCCCTGACATTTTCAAATGGGGAATGGGGTTTTTCATCCAAGCCCAGGAGTCCGACGAGGCCTCGGGATACTGTTCCCTCGACGACTAGGGAACGTAAGTGCCATATACCCTACTCTCTCTCTCTCTCTCTCTCTCTCTCTCTCTCTCTCTCTCTCCCTCTCCCTCTCCCTGAAATTTTACTCGTATCTCGAAAACCAAGCGAGATACGACAAAACGGACAAAATTTTGGGGGTTCTCGACAGGGGGAGTTGCTCAGTCTCAGTTATCGATTTATTGGTGAAAAAAAAATTTTCAAAAATTTTAAGAGCGAATATTTCAAAATTTTGCTCGTATCTCGAAAACCAAGCGACATACGGCAAAACGGTCAAAATTTTGGGGGTTGTCGACAAGGGGGACTTGCTCAGTCTCAGTTATCGATTGATTGGCGCAAAAAAATTTTTCAAAAAGAAGGAAAGCGAAAATTATGAAATTTTACTCGATCTCGAAAACCAAGCGAGATACGACAAAATGGACAAAATTTAAAATATTATTTCGATCGGGAGAGTGAGAGAGAGAGCGCGAGAGTGCGAGGGAGAGAGAGAGAGAGGGAGAGCATCGGACCCACTGTGCCACGTCAGCAACTTGCACCGAGACTACGCAGTCAATGTCAAGTTTGTTATGACGGGTCATAGTGGGTCCATAACTACTTCCGGAAAATGTTCAGGACCAAAAAATCGAAAGTGACCCAAAGCATATTGGGAAAATTCACACGTATTCTTCGAGTGATTCTAAGCACTTTTTGTTCTATAAAACTTTTTCTTCAAGCCAATCATTTTCGAATAAAAAAATAGCAAAGTTTTATTCTTGTTCAAACAACTAAAAATGTGGGCTATAAGCAAGATAGTATAGAAGGCTACATGAAAAGTGACAGAAGCTGCCTAATACATAAAAATGGTGGAATATAACTCTACTTCTACCAGAAACCAATGAGTGCAGACCCAAGAGCTCTTCACTTCTCTTGTAGTTTATGACTCCAAACCTCCCCGTAGTTTGTCCTTACTCCTGCACCAACTCATGTTTCGGGTACAGTGAATTTTCTAACTTTTTCTTTCTTTTCACGGTCTTCCTGACAAGTTTTTGCACACGTGTAAATTGCATTTTTTGCATAATCGTCGTGCTCTCGTTGCACAATTTTCGATTTGACAAGAATGTTGAGTATCTACGGATTGAATTTCATGTTTTCCAATAACTGTGTAAGAACCTTTACTCAAATAATTTTCAATGATACTCAAAACAAATTCTTTCGTTCCTAATTTTTTTTTTTGGTATTTGTAACCGCAGCTTGCACCAATCTCAGCATTATTATCCATGTTCATTTCTTCGAATGTATGCCTGGCCGCACTTGATTTGCATGTTGAACACCTCTCATGAACTTGTTGTAAATACAGAAAGCATTTGGAAATGGTATTGTTCTCTTACTTCTCTATTCTTTATCATAACCGCTCACATTAGACATTGGAGTGACTCCTAAAGCCGTCGAAAGGTTAGATACAGGCTCAGAATCCATTACAGTAATGAAATTTATGCCACTCAAGTTATCGTGCTTTGCTAACCAGGTGCCCCGTTTCGCTTTCTTATTGATATCATTCCAGTGGCTCGAAGACCAATTTTTTTCAACTGATGTAATAGATCTGGATAGCAAAATAAATTGTCAAACGAACAATGGTATTCATTTAGTTTTCTTGGAGAGCAGTGATTTATTATTCAATGTATTTTGTGGAATAGTGATCACGAGAATCGCATTTTGTTTCAGTATAAATCAGATTGAGAATCACTATTCCACATAATACATCGAATGATATGTGAATATCTAATATGGTTAACTGCTTATTTCAAATAACATCTCTGAAAGCGTTAATTTTTTAAAATGAATATAAAAGGATTTTTTAAATCAGAATATCACAGTTTAAACTGAAAAATATCATTTAATTTTTTCAGATTTCAAAATTTAGTGAACTTTTTATTTATTACATTTAAAAAAGAATTACGTTTGCTTTTTAAAAATCGATGAATTTATCATAATTAACAACATAAAAGTGTTAAAAAGTGCTTAAAATATGAGTTTTTTATTAACTTTTTAGCCTAAATGTATTAATGTATACATTTAATGAGTCCTCGTGACGTAGGTTAAGGCATTCTAGTAAGAAAATATCAATTTTCCTTTCGACTCAAAAGAAAAAAAATATCTCATTTAGACTAAAAAGCGTGCTTCCGCAATATGTAGATGCTGGTCGTCCTAGTAATGTTTTAGTTCCAGCAATGGAGGAGCGTATTGAAGAACTTTTTGAGGACGATCCGTCTACAAGTGTGAGAGCAGTGTCTCGGGTAATGGGTATTTCCGTAGACCTCGTTCACGCGGTTATCAAAACTAAGGGTAAACATCCATATCACTACCAGCTTGTGCAAGAACTGATAACTATCAGCGGCGGGTGAATTTTTGTGCTAGACTCCTTGCGCAAGTACTTGTTGATCCACGGTTCTTGGACCGGATCTGATGGACGGACGAGTGCAGGTTCACGCGCAATGGCCTATACAGCCACCACAATTATCGCTATTGGTCTCAGGAAAATCCGCATTTGGTTCGTCAGACAAACTATCAACATAGATGATCCATTAATGTGTGGGCTGGAATAATAGGCGGTCGACTTGTATGTAAAATTTTTGTTACAAATTCTTACCTTAAAAAAAATATTGGTCGAATAGGAAATAAAATGTAAAGATGTGTTTATTGTTTTTCTAACTCGGGAAAATTTGCAACGTTGCACAAAGCGGTGTTTGTTAAATAACAAAAAAACTATAACTTCTATTAGATGTTAAATGGAAAAGTTGTAGGTATTAAAAACAATCTATCAATACGTTTTTTATTTGCATCGAATGCTTTGGTAATAACACTTTAAAATCGGGTTTTCTAATACTGTTTCAAATTGTAGTATAAATACTTGATATTAAATGTACAGTATAGGGTACGACATGTCATAAACGAACTTTTTATATGACCTTATTTTTGTATGAATCTAGAAGGTAATTGGATAATAAAGTAAAGCTTGCGCGTCAGTTGTAGCGGGCGGCGGAGCAAGGAGAAGCCGTATGGTCGCTCTAAAAATTGATTTCGTGCATTTTGAATTGATCGCGTTTGAAAAATTTCAATATCTCCGCTTCTGGACGACTTACGAACATCCTTTTGTACTTAATGTGGGGAAGCTCGACCAGGTAAACACGAATATCATAGCTACGTTTACATTATGAGCAGAATAGTTCCGGAAATTTTAAATTAATATTTAATAAAAAATTTTTTTGGTTTATTTTTAATTAATGCTTTTAATTATCTTATAGATTGGACCAGCCTTTCTACCGCCTCGTCTAAATGGTGCAATATATTTGGAGTTTCTAAGAGAGACTTTGCCACCATTGCTAGCATATCTCCCATTTGAAATACTCGAAAATATGTTGTACCAGCATAATGGAGCGTCGACACACTTTGCAGGATCGTCAGAGACTACCTCGACGCGCGGTGTCCTGATCGGTGGATGGGACGAGCTGGTCCGATAAAGTAGCTTGCACGATCGCCAAATCTCACACCACTCGACTATTTCTTGTGGGGTGACTGCAAGGAAAGAGTGTACAAGTCACCAGTCGACGAAGAGCAAGAATGCCGTTGACGAATTATAGCAGCCTTTCAGGAAATTCGTGAAAATGACGGTTCCATCAGGAGAGTGGTCGGAAATCTTGTTCGACGTGCAGAACTGGTGCTGGAACACGATGGTAGGCACATCAAGCAACACCTTAAACATCGAGGAATCAACGGCACTTGTCAGAGCCAAGATCGGCACTTCTCAAAAATCGGCAATGTTTCAATAATTAATCTCTTGTAGATTTTTTTACGAGCACTTCAGATATCGAAAAACAAGACCGAGGCCGATGCACTGAATGAAAAAATGCATTTAAATTTGCATTATGTAAATTTGGAGGCTATTCAAAGACAGTAATTTTTAAAACTTATTATTAATGCATCAGAGAATCTGTGTACAATGTTTCATATACTGAACACTTTTTGATTTTTTTTAAGAGCGCTTGAAGTTCGGAAATCAAACCAGTTTTTTAAGTTTTTTTCGTGAAAAACACGCCATATTTTTTGCAGGAGTATTTTAACAAAAAATCGGTATCACCATTCGAAAGAACAGGTCAAAATACGTCGGATATGTTCTTTTTCAAATTTTTTCAAACGCTCTTTTTGGTTGAAAAAAAGCCTTGAAAAAATTGTTGAAAATTCGGGATCTTGGTCGTTAATGGGTTAAGAGCGCTTGAAGTTCGGAAATCAAACCATTGGCCGATTTACAGCATGAAAAAATGCATTCCAACTTGCATTATTCAAATTTGGAGGCTATTAAAACACGGTAATTTTTAGAACTTATTATTAATGTATCAGAGAATCTGTGTATAAATTTCAAAGACTCTTCTAGATATTTTTTTATAAGCATTTGAGTTATCGAAACTGAAGCCCATCGCCGAATCACAGCACAAAAAAAATTAATTTTACTTGTATTATTTAAATTTAGAGTCAGCCCACTCGCTGTCCTGTCTCCGGCGCAGTAACGGCGGCGCGAGCTGATTGGCTGATTTTCTAAATTTTCATATGTCTATAACTTAAAATTTGTGCGTGTAATCAAAAACGGAAAAGTTACGTATGCTTAGAATTTCCTCCTCTATCTCGTAGTACCCTTATTTTTCGGTCATTTTACGAACGCCCTGTATATGCATTATGAATATGTAATTTAAATATATAAACTTGGCTGTAATGCCGGTAATCATAGATATGACCGAATGCGGGTAATCATAGATATGACCAGTCATTGGTATATTTCTTCATTTTTTCTTACGCTAGAGAAGTGGCCTGTTTTACCATGGGTGAGTTTTGTCGATATTGATTAGTGATCTAATCAAAAGTGCGCATTATTACGTCAAAGATGGATAGAGTATTAAAATAATGATTCTAATTTAAATTGAGTATAAATAAGTTTATTGAGTTGTAGATAAAAGTCGCGTGTGAGCGGTAGAGTGGTCGTAGATGGAATGCATGTGCTCTTTTCGGAGTGGAAGTTCTCACATCGGGAGAATTCTTACGCGTCGCTCTTGCAGTCGCGTTGTTAATTTGTGGACGCTAGACGGACGAAAAAATGCAGACTTGCATTTTCATGAAGGTGCTACTGCGCTGTCTCTCAGTTGCCGCGCTACCGCTGGATGTTCCGCGGCGCAAAAATGCAAGCTTTGACAAACAGCTAACCGCGAGAATTCTCTGGATGTGGAGTTATATATATGATATTAAGCATGCCGTATCACTTCCCCCCTTAAGACTGATGTACAAGTGAATTTGAGAACTTTACTTTAGAAAAAAAAGAAAAATGATAAGTCGCTTATTACAAATTAGTTCTAAATATAAGATATTAAATACAAAATACGCAATTAGCTATTGCAAAGTATTTTCCTCGTAAGATATAATAAGGTTAGTTAAAATTAACCTATTTTATTAATATAAAGATCAATAGAATTTATAGTTGACATTTTAAAGGTTTATATCATGTCTTTAGCATGAAAAATAATTTACAATAGAGATATTAAATCGACGGATTCCTCATATGTGATGAGTTACAGTTTTCTTGGATCTCATACATAGCAAAGTTTGTTACATAAGTGGTATATTGATTAAATCATAAAAATAAGCAAGTAGGCCGCTGTCACCATTTGTTTTAATCTTATGTTTAAAAAAACATTATAAAAAAATTTTAATTTCATCGGTAGCGCAAATTTTTCCTATTAATTAGACTATTTCCTTTATGGTTAGTGTCGTTCCCTCTCATTATTTATTACTAATCTAGGATAGAATTACAATCGATCATCAAATGTTGCTGGAAAGCACAAGTATAAGGGTTGGCTCAGATCTTGATTAATTATTACGGCGGTATAATAAGCGGGATTCTAATTCTTCAATGCTGCGATCTAGGCTACGAGTACGTCTGTTTAGAGGTATGTTTTGTGTTTCAGTATTTCCGCGAGTGCGTTGTCGATGAGTATGATCGGGAAATCGGTAAGATCGGTGTACAAGTAAATTAGTAATAGAACCGAAGATAGAACCAAGAAGTTTGATGCTCCATCCATAAATGGTATACAAGTACTCCATGAATAATGGTGTCAACGGTGTAAAACTGTATCTTTGTAAATAGTAGATATTTTGACCACCTAATTGTTCAAGAATATGAATAATATTAGGAATCGGATAAATAAATGGTATAGTTTTTGAATTAAGAACTCGAAAATCAAGTACTACACGCCATTGCTTATTACCGAGGGAGTTGTCCTTTTTGGAACAACCCATATAGGAGAATTGTAAGGACTATCGCTTAATACCTTCGCCTAGCATCTTAAGAATTTGTTCCTTAACTACGCTTTATAATTTTTCCGGTACGGTCTAATGTTAAAAGGTACGTTATCGTAAAGTTCGATTTTATGTTCGACTAAGTTATTGTAAGGTAATGGTTCCTTAGGTAGTAAAAATACGTCAGCAGTTTTATCGAGAATTTTGTTAAATCTATCAAGTGTATCGGGATCCATATGATCTGTAGCCATAATATCCAAGAGGATATCTTTACGCTGTTCGATCGAGTATGTAAATTTTACATTTTTTTTGTTTTTATGAAGAGAAATTCGAGGATCGTTGAGATTGTGTATAGATTGTAAGATACCATTGACATATTGGACTCGTGGACCTTGAGGCGTATTACTAATTTGTCCGAGTTCACAAAGTCCGGAATTATTATCCAATGATAAGCTTCCTTGGATGGAATGAATATAAATATCCTCGAGAGAGCAGTCTTCATAATTGAGAGTTAGGTTGTTTGCAGTTTCGCTGATTTCATTGATAAGAATCTTGCAGTCGTGTTGTTAGTTTGTGGACGCTAGACGGACGAAAAAATGCAGACTTGCATTTTCGTGAAGGTATTACTGCGCTATCTCTCGGTCGCCGCGCTACCGCTGGATGTTCCGCGGCGCAAAAATGCAAGCTTTGACAAATAGATAATTGCGAGAATTCTCTGGATGTGGAATTATATATTTGATATTAAGCATTCCGTAACACGTATGGTATCTTATTTACCATGTAATATAGTTTTCCTACCATGTAACAAAATTTTCCTAAAGAAGCGCACGACGTTACACAATATACCATATTTTTTTCGAAGTTTTTTATGCTCTTTAATAGGTTTTTTTTACCATTTAAAAATTTTTTTTATTACGATTGTCATAAAATCCGTGGGTAATGCAGCTAAATCGATTTTAGATTCAAATTTAGTGCTTCAAAATACATAAGAAAGACACTTGATTAACTCAGAAAACTTTTTCCAAATTTTCTCGTTCTCACTAAGGTGACTTTCCGCAATTGTTTGCTATTTTTTGCCAATTACTTCAAATTTCGAGGATGGTTGAGCTAAACAAGCACTTGAGATCGGAATTCAGCTCATCAAGATATATGAGAACCAAACTTGATCAAGCTCAGAAAAAATTTTCAGAAATTTCTCATGTTCGCAAACGTGAATTTTTTCAAATTTTCGCTATTATTTGCGATTTACTGCAAATTTCGTGGGTGTTTGGCTAAATGGACTTCAGAGTTTGATTCAGCCCGTCAAAATACATAAGAAACTTACTTGATGAAGGTCAGAAAATATTTTTCAGAATTTTCTCCTTCTCAGTCACGTGATTTGTCGCGATTTTTTACAATTTTTCGCTATTTTTTCAATTTATTTGAAATTTTGATGGTGTTTGAGCTAAAATGACTTCCGATTCAGATTCAGCGCATCAGAGCACATAAACATAGGTGGGTCTGGCCAAAAGTACAGATCACTTTAGGTACGACCGCTACACGGAAATGCCTTATGTTTTCACCACTCCAAAAAAATAAACACCGCAACAAATAACATATTTTGGTCCAAAATGAATTTCTGTAACTAGAAAATCAAATTCCAAGTCTTCTCTGTAATGTGCATATATGAATGTATGTACGTTGTGGCCCAAAACAAATTTTTCTAACGAAAAAATTAAATTCCAAACCTTCTCTATAAAGTTTACATATGGATTTATGTACGTATCTAAACAAGTTCCAAGATTACACTGAAAAAAGTTTGGGAAGTCAGAAGCACCACCTGTAGTATTACTATTGTACTATAGGACTTGGAACAACAGTTGCACCAGTTTTGAATAACAGTGGTGCTAAAAGCAGAGATGGCTGTTGTCCGTCGCGTCTGGGACCACTCCCGTCCAAAAATTTAAGTAGGAGTCGCGCATACGATTGGGCATTGCCGTGCCACCCATGGCGCCTGTTCGCAAGTCTCATTTAACAACAAAGTATTAAGATTACACGTAATATTAAATTATATTTTTATATAAAGGTGTATATAGATATTAGTATTTATGCATATTAGTTTGTGCCAAAATAGAACTACTAATTTATATTACACAATTACTTACTATAGACGTATTAACCTCCTTTACAATGTAATGGAATCACGAAAACTCCACACCTTTTTTATATTTATTTTTACAATACAAGCGTATCATGATATTGATTTTAATAAACTCAGTATTAATAATTTAAATGTTTTGACCTATTGTTATTTAGACAATTCTGATAAAAATTAAAGATAATTGTATTATTTTTATATATTATGGCTTTATTAATTAATTTATATTTACATTAATATTACTTCCATATTGGACCAATGAATAGGCAGCAGTTTTTTAAAAATAACTATTTTAATTTTAATAATTTTAAAATTATAGGAATAAAGAAAAAAAATTCTCATCGTTATAACCTGCCGCTGATTAAAAAAAAATTTTATGCATTAAAATAAATTTTGAAGTTAACTTACTAGATTCGTATAAATTATATAAACATTTAGTTAAATTGAATTGCACATGTGCGTACATACAAAAAGTTGATGCAGCGAATCAAAGTTATAAGATTTCAAAATATATCCATATTTTTATTGATTTTTTTTATAAACAATCTGTCAATTTGATCTAACTGTCGGCCGATTCAATGGTCTCAAAATTTCGTGCACTATTTGAATCGAAAACCGAGGTAACGGCTATATTAGTTCACTTGCGCAGCGCTTGTGCGGTAGTAGTT
>UELU01128330.1:0-10077 GCA_900490025.1 Megastigmus dorsalis
CGTCCGCATATGAGAGTATGGATAATCCTGGTAATATTTTTAACATGTCATTAATATATATGATGAAAAGAAGTGGGCCTAGGATCGTACCTTGTGGAACTCCTGTATCTATTGTGTTGAATTGACTGTTTGTGTTGTTGACTTTTACTCTTTGCTGTCTATTTTCAAGATAACTTTTAAATAGTTTATGTGCATTTCCTCTTATTCCAATGTTTTCTAGTTTGTCTAATAGTATTTTATGGTCCACCGTATCAATTCATAAAATATGTAACCCAACCCTCCTGCGCTGGAGTTACTACCACAAAAGTAGCCTCCTAATGCAGTAATCGTATTTTTAAATTAGTTGGAAATATGTCTTTGCTACATTAAAATATCAGATAAGCATAAAAATGAAAATTTCGACCTGTACAGCATTGATTTATAGTTCCGCAGTTTTTATTTAAGCCATCATAAAATGTGTGGATGAGTTAAGTCGTCCTCCTGCGTATGATAACAGTCCTGTTTGGACGAGTTAACTTAACTTTATACGCAGGAGTATTAAAATTATAAACGAGTTCGAAAGAACGTCCGTAAAACGACGTGGTAAAGATTTTGTTCGAGTACGTTTTTTGTATGGCGTCCATTGAACGTAAAAAAAGTCTGTCCTAAGAATTTTCTTACACGTCATTAATCAGACTTTTTTTTAACGCTCTATAAACGTTTTATTTTTGCCGAAATAAGAAGGCATTTTGGACATCTTGCTGACGTTTTTCGGACCTTTTCAAAAGATATGTTTTCATAAAAAATACGACGTCTTTTAAACATCTTTTGAGATCTCGAGGTATTAGGAGTTTATGTCGTTAATGCAGAGGAAAAACAACAAGGGCCCCAGTAGATGCCTTTTTGACGTCTGGTGCTATTAAGGATGAGCGTATCCAGCACATCTTTATGCCGTTGGTCCATGCATTTATACTCAGGTTTCACGAGAGCGTTTGCATGAGTGCATAGAGAGACTTTAGCAGGCTGCACTCGCCGTGTCGGAATTGGCGAATGGTGCGTTATGACTCAATGATGGAAAAACCAAAGCTATCTTATTTATTATTATTACTCTTTTATTTTGTTAGATGCTTCTCAGGAGATGAGTAGTAGTCCTTAAGTTCTTCAGAACTTCTGCAAAGAGCACTTATACAAGAGACTCTTTTTTATACCTACACAAAGATACAAAATCGTGCGTATGAAGACTCTAGACTATCTTTAGCGTCTCTTCTCCAGATATATACCTAGATGCCCTATAAGGCAAGATATAAAATAACTTTTCACGTCCAGAAAGCGCATCTATGAAAGTTATTGCTTAGATACGCTATGTTCTATCCTTCAGCAGAATCAATTCAACAATGAGAAAGCACCTTTTTAATTTGAATTAAGGGGATTTTTACTTTCTAAATTGAAAAAAAAATAGACAAATTTTAAAGATTAAAAAAGAAAAACTATTTTATTCATAATTATAATTTTTTCATACATTGTTAACAATGTTTTAAGGTGTACAAAAAAATTATTTTTTGGCACTCTTAATTACTTTTTACCACTGCAGAGGGCGTCTTTTAAAAGATGCATTTTAATTTGCGAGACACTTTTCTGCCTTCCTCTAACAAATTTATTTAAAATTGCAACGCGATTCAATTCATGAGACTTGAAACTAAATAATAAACCTTTAAAAAGCTAATTTTTTTATATTTCTATGGCCTTTACACGCGATTTTATAAAAAGTTCGAAAAAACGTTTTGGGAATGAATTTACCCCTGTACTAAATAGGTGGGGTGTTTTTTTTTAACTTTTTAGAGGTTTATTTACTAGTTGTTTAAAAAAGTATCAATAAAATTTTGGTTTACTGAGATTGGCTTAGTAGATTTTGAGAAAAACGTCTCCCAGATTTGAAAAAAGTGATTTCGAGAAAAACGCGTTTAAAGTTTCTTTACTATAATTCTGTCTTACGTAGGTACCATTATAAATACAGCTATAGCTTTCTTTCTATTTCGAATTTCTTAATAAAATTTTAGGGCATTATTTCTATGATACTAAGGAACATTTTTACGTAAAAAAAATCGATTTTTTGAAAATTTAGAAAGTAAAAGTCCTGTTAATGCATACACTCAACCCTGAAACATGACTGAATGTTCATTTATTTCGAAGCATTCCATATAGTCCACTTTAATCTGTATGTATGTATTTATTGACAAGAGTGAATTAATGATTGGTCCTCTATGTTTGAGTGCTTGATATCGTATTGTCTTTTATTTTTACTACCGCAAAACTGGGCTAAGCGAGCACCATGGGGCTAACCGAGCGGTACGCAAATAATTGTTTGCAAACACGATAGGATCGTGGCATGATATCTTCTACACTACTTTCAATCTGTCGTAGCGCCACGACGAGCCTATTATCGACAATGAGCTATTAACATTTTTCTGCATTACCCTAATTATATTGGAAGCATGAGTAATAAATTCTACAATGTCTATTTTTTTAATGTGATTGTTTTGGCCTTTTGCCCTGAGGCCATTACTAGCAAATTTTTAATATTTTAATTTTAATTCTATATATATAGAGGTCTCATGCGGGCCCTACTTCCGGGCAACTCGACCACTCTGATGGAACAGTAAGCGCATCGAGACTTCAAACCCACCACCCGCAGTTCAGAGTAGGATTCCATCGGTCTCAAAGAGGCACTTTTTCTTTGTGAAAACAAAAACGCCTCTGGAGCTGGGAATCGGACCCGAGACTACTTAAGCATCCTTGTTTCAAGAGGCAAGAGCCTTACCTCCTGAGCCACGATTACTCCTACTATATATCTACTGTACTGTGCTTATTTTGAAAAAAATAAAAGGTCATATGAGCACGTTTATGTGATGTTTCATCGACTATTACATTTTAAAAATAAGACCGGTCTATGAGTAAAACAATTAAATTTTGAGACTACTTTTCTCAATTTTTTGATCGATTACTGGGTCTGATATTGATTTTGCTAATATATATTAGTCTCAACTTCCACGGACTATTAATTTAACTTTCGAGCCCTTCACGCTGAAGCCACATTCTTATAAGCCATCAAATCACATTACAGTTAACTTAATATTTTAAGTCTAAGATATAAATATTTTCTTTTTTACTTTTAGGCTTTGCCAAGCAGAGATGGCGAAAAGAACATTGCAACTGATAAGGGGCTTAATAATGATCAAGTCAAAGGGAGAAAATGTTAGTGATTTTCTTGTACAAATTATTTCAGAGTTGCCTTTACCAGAAGATTATGCTCAACAAGAACTAAGACCACTTATTAATAGTTGTGTAAACGATATGATTTCATAATAACATTGTCTGTATTTTTTCCACTTTAATGTATAAAAAATTTACATATAATTTGTGATAAAATAAGTAACACTAACTCCAGTAGATACACATTTGATGATTCTCAAACAATGTGGTAATATGAATTTCAACGTTATTAAAATTTTAAGTGAACGCAATTTTCTTATGATCGATACTTATTTTTGTTAAGCTTAACTGTGTCACTTTAAATTAAAATAGTTTATCTTTAATCAGTTGCACCCCTTCGATTTTCCATCCATACTTAAGGGAAAGCCGTACTTAAAAAGTGCGACCTACCTTACCGGTATTCTGATTATTCAATTTATGTCTGCAGGGATTATCATAATCACTTCATAATTTGGCAAGCGATAAGAAATAAAATATATATTGTGCGTGTGGTCTTTATGTATCGAAACTCTACAGTAAAATGAAAAAACATTCTCACTTCTATTAGTGGAATTGTAAGCCTCGATGATATTTTTCTCGAATATTGTAGCAATTTAGACAAATAGTTCTAAGAAACACACCAAACCCACAACCGTATTGCTACATAGAATGTTTCAAAACAGTGAAAAGTAAAATTCAACGAACAATCACATTTTTATTTGAGAAATAGAATTTGCAATTAGATTCCGCACAGGAAGTCAGAAGAACAGCTGTAGAGGTCTAGGAGGAGGGCCAACACGCCTGATGACTTCGACTTAGTCCTCCTGCTAGCCTCTGCAGCTCTTCTCATAGCTTCCCGCGCACGCCCTACTATCTCCTATGCGGAATTCAATTGCGAATCCTATTTCTCAAATAAGAATGTGGTTGTTGGTTCAATCTTACTTTTCAATGTTTTAATATATTCTATGTAGGAATACGGTTGTGCGAGTGCTGATATTCAAGAACAATATCATCTAACCTTACAATTCCACTATTAGCCATGAGAATGTTTTTTTATTTTATTGTAGAGTTTCGATACACAAAGACCACACGCACAAAATATATTTTATTTCCTTTCCTTTACTAAATTTTGAAGTGATTATGATAATCCCTGCAAACATAAATTACATAATCAGAATACCGGTAAGGGTAGGTCGCATTGTGAAGTAGTACGACTTCCCCTTAAGCAAAACCAGTATTATCTACCCTCCGTTTCCATCTATTATGTGCAAACTTAGATTAATATGTGTGTGTCTCTGTACTATAAAAAAGTACCGCCGCCACCACCGCCGTCGCTGCCGTTTCAAGAACTACCTGCTGCTATGGAAATCACTTATTGCTATGGTCACCACCTGTTGCTATGGCAAGCACCTGTTGTTATAACAATCACATGTAGCATGCACAGGTAAGTACACGTACCGTCTTAAAATATTGCACAAGTCTATTAATAAATATCACAGCGCGTCACATAAAATACAAATAAACAGAAGTTATAATATCAGTCGATATCTATCATAACAATACATTTAAAAATAAAAGTCAATCATTCTATCTACTCATTCATTCGTCGACACACTCACGCTAATAAATACACTCACACTTTAAAATCAATGTATAGGGGACAAAAGGAAATAAGTTAACCTACAGCTCATTCGATTGCCCCTAGTGCGACGTGTAAGTCATTCAATTTATAAATATAAATTATGCTTATTATGGACTGAGATCACAGGAGATTTCAGGTCTCCGTCCCTGAATGACTAGGCATTAAGGTCTAGAAGGTATTTAAGCATCGCCGTCTTGAATCCGCGCAAAGATAGAATGTTGCGCAGATTGGCTGGGAGAGTTCCAAAAGCACGCACAATGGACCTGGAAAGATCTCAGACTAGTTTCCGTGCACGCTCCCGGCACCAAGAGTTCTTGTGCATCACCCCTGCTAGCGCACTTGGGCTGGTGTTTATTGAAAAAAGCTGCTAAATAACCTGGTTTATTTAGTCGGCGGATTTTATACATTAAAATGGTGGCAAAATACATTCTCCGACTGTCAACGCGCAACCAGCCCAGCTGTTTCCTATAGGGGGTGATGTGCTTATCCCTCCTGACAACGTAGATAATTAACACACATGTGTTGCTCAGACTCTGTAGCCTAGTTCTTTGTTCGCCGGACGCGCCAAAAGACACCACAGCGCAGTAGTTAAGATGGGGTAGAACTAACGCTTCAACCAGCCTTCTGCGAAGAATCTCGATGGTACATGCCCTTATAAATCTCAGGCAATAAAAGGCTTGATTCACTTTTTTCATTATAGAATCAATCTGCGGTTTCCACGTTAATTTGCATATCTAATATAATCCCGAGACTCACGACGGCGTCGGAAAACGGCACGAGCGCTCCGCCATGTCAACGTCTGGCAGTCCCATTTCAACTAAAGCATAACCGTCTGCAGACGCAAACTGTATAATATTCAATATATTATCTATATTTTCATTCAGCTCTTCAGAGGTAAAACCATGCAACTCCTCCCTGCTTTTAGGCAAGAGACCGAGATTACGCATTTCCTTCCAAATATCCTTCTTATGATCTAGAACGTCAGAAAGTTGATTGCTGAGAAAGGAGGCTCGCTGTTAATCCATGCGCATCTCGACCTCATTACGTAGGTGTAGAAATTCGTCCAGTAGAGCGGCACTCCCAGTCCCTTTGTACCATCTATGCGTAGCATTGCGTTTGTTGATGAGTAGTTGAAGTTCTGCTCCAATCTATGGGGCTTTTCCTCCGTGAGGAGTAACAGTTTTCAGCTGAGCAATTTCATTAATAGCCTCCAGTAGATTGACACGGAGACATTCAAACGCCTCATTTATGTCAAAGTGTGATTCTAAGGTATATGTGGGAAAAGTCGACCAGTCGCAACGACACAAAAACTCATTGAGCTCAGATGAGTATATCTTATTACAGCTGCGAAAGCAGAAAGTATCTTTAGGAGAAGATTTAACATGAATATCAATAGTAGCATCAATTATATTGTGCTTGCTGCGAAAATGGACCAGACTATTTCCAAAGTCGAGTATCGTGTCACTATCGTCTACAAGCATTATGTCAATCGATGTGTAACCGCTCCAATCCATGAGCTAACTGCTGAATAAACTCAGTATCACCAGTCGCAGATAACAGATCTGCATTCAGATCTCCTATAACCATTTTGCGACTGTAGTTACCGCAGATAAATCACATTCACAAAAATTGGTGGCGTATTGCCCTTTTGAACTTCACAAAAAATATATTCTGGAACATATTCTGGTTTGTCAAGTCCAGTACTATTTGAGTTTGCTAGTATTTTAACCTTATAATCATTTCTAATTTAAAAGGCAACACCATCACCATTAACATTTAGATCCTAATGCAAGATGCTAAGCCCATCGATCTGAATGATCACCGTCCTTCCTCCTGACCAAAAATCTGCCACTACTGTGCCAGACATATTTAAAACCAAGTCTCAACGCCAATTGCTTCAAGCTTAAAAACTCACGGTACAATTCGAGCAGTAGCAGTTCATTGATGTATATTCTTCGGTCTAGCAACTGGCTGGCAGATTCCGAGCGACAAGGAGAAGACTTAACGTCTTTTGTAGCGAGATAATTGTTGGAAAATGCGTGCTTAACGCGAGGCGAACCACACAGGACGGCAGTAGCCTCGATCTCAATACTGTGCCATTCCCAGGCTCCTCATCCCGCTCCCCCCTCGCACCGTGAGGCTGCATGATACGGGATAACAAATGCGAGTCGGCTCTTGCAGGATTCCAAATTTTGCAGATACCAAGTCACTAGATGGAAGCCGATTTTTCTGCTCCACTAATAAATTTATCATTTTAAACTATATAGTGAGCACAAAACCAACAAATCATTTGCGTCTAAGATAGACTCCGGGGAAGGTTACTCAGATTCGTACGGATCTTGGGATTCCGTTGTAGTACAAGCAGTAATTAAAATATCTTTGACAAAATATGTAGCTAGAGTAGAGCTGGATGACAATAAAATACATTTAAATTCAGACACCGTATGTACGTTGACGGCTGAAAGTTGCTTAGACAATGAAGGAGGGTATACATTTTGGGAACCCGTGCCTTCCGATATCTGCAAATTCCACAACTACGCAATCCTGTATGAAGGATATGCTAGCAAACTTGTAGAAACAGACTTAGAATCGTCCCAAATTGTATACACCATTTCTACGCAAGGAACGACCTTCGCATTAACAGCAAAGGCTAGAGATAGTGTTTGCGGTTTTGTAATTACTAGAACGGAACACCCGAAATTAATAATTTTTGAAACTAAAAGGGGAGAAACTTTTGCTTTAAGTAAAAAAGTATCGGTTAACGATTTAAATATTTTCGCGTACGTAAACTCCAAAGGGCATAGCAGGATAAGCATATGAAATTGACCCTGTCATGAAATTTATTCATTAAATACTTTAATGGAAGGTGCTTAAAAATGGTGCATCTATGCAAAATTTTAAACCCCTAGCTCCATTTTTAGGTTAGGTATGGCTAAAAATGTGATTCTTCGATTTTATTTTTTCTTGAGCGTCCTATGATATTTGCGTCTTCGAAAAAATTCATGCTAACATACTTTTATGTGAGAAATCAACCCTATTTTTTCAGGAGCTCATCATTAATACCGGCTTCAAAAAAAATTTTTAAAAATTTCAATAATTTATAGCTCCGAAATTTGAGGAGGGTACCACACTAAAAAAAATTTTTTTTATTAGCATTTTAAGTACTTTTTCACTTAAAATTTTAATAGATAGCAAATAAGTGGTGCAGCATATGCAAAAAAAATCATAAATATTAAATTATATTTTTTTTATGGTTTTTAATATTTCCATAACCTATAAAAAGTATATAAATCGGCTTAAGTACTGTTTTTTTATTCGCATGAATTTTCGGAAGCAAATCCATCAAATAGAATAATGGATAGAATACGAAAAAGTTATTTTTAAAGCTAATTCTATGCACTTCAATGTCTATTTCTTGATTTTAAGGCCTTATGAGGGCTTTAATGTGTCTCAAAACGGCTATTTAATTTACCTTACTATCCTAAAATGCATAAATAATTTTCAGAGTAGATGATTAAAATGTAAGGAATACTGGAGTCAAAATATCAGCACTACTTATATCTGGAATTATACTAAGAAAGAATTAAATTTTTTCGTAGGTTGAAGTCCATGTGAAGCGCAAGGTGCGCAATTTTAGTAATATTCAGTTGTATTAATTAATATTACTTGCAATTTTAGAAATATTTTTCTAACATTATTAAAATAAATAAATATTACTACGATCGGGGACTCTGTACGATTCTATATAGGTTCAACCCTGGTGCATTTTTGGTAAGTTTTGTTCTTCGTTTCGTTTGTTGGTTAATTATGTTCAAGTATCTTCGAATTGTTCCGTTATTGTCTGTTAGGCTCTGGATACTTAAAAAGGCCCAGGAACAAATAATTAAAATTAGTTAGTATATATGAGAAAAAGGAAGAAATATACCTATATAATAAGGAACAAAACTTAAATTCTTATACGTGTAGAACCGAGGATATTTATGTCAGTTATTCAATGTTATTTTCGTATCTGTACCTTAAGGGGAGATCGGAGCTAAAAACGTGTTTTTTGATTTGATGATATCTTTTTCTATTGATTGTAAAAATGAAAACTTGGACTTAAGCGCCATAGTTCTCAATGTAATAAATAACCCTGTGCAATTTCAAGTGGATACGATTAGTCGTTTTTGCACAATCCTGGAACTAGTAACCGACATTCATGCATTGAAAATTAACCTCAAATTCTTGAACATGCCTATTTCTGCATGTAACTTTTTTTATTTATCGTTTTGAGTAATACCAGGAGCTGAGCGCCATAGTGCTTGGTACAATGAACCGTTCTGTGCAATATGAGGCTTATTTAACTTATAGTTTTTCTATGAACTTGGAACTACAAACTATTGAAGAGGGGGGTAGCTCCGGCCTCCTCTTAAAGCCCTGGACACTTAAAAAGAAACAGGAACAAATACAGAAAATAACATTGGATAGTATATATTGTAACGGCAGAGCGCGTTTGAATTCCGCGCGTGAAAGGAACGGCGCGTACGTACAGGCGCGCGCGCGAGAGAGAGAGAAATAGGTAACATCTTATTATCCAATTTTTTGTCTAGTAAGTTATACTTGTTTTTTACTATGTCATGTACGGCTTCGACTACCCACCTTAATTTTGTCACAAACCTTGAATTGTTTGATTCCTCAGTTGTTAATTGGGCTTTTTTTCCTTTCAGTGCGGGCATTAAAACTTTAAAGCCCATGGATTCTAGATCTTTTACAATATCTCGAAAGCCTCTATCAAGAACAGAGATATCACCATTGTGTAAAAGGTTTTTCAATTCATCGTAATCATTTAAAATTCTTTTCAATATTTCTGCATCATTTAGATTTTCTAGAAATGGACCTAGCATATCTATCACATATCCTGTTGTTGTACAAATAGTGAATGGTTTCATTAAGGGTACTTTTTTTGCCCTGAATATGATTTTCGTTGAAATTCATTATTTGAACTTTTTTGATGGCGTATACCGCGTGACACACTTAGCACGCACCACTTTTGACTTAAGTTTATTCGTAACTGGATAGAAAAATAAATGTGCTGTAGGTCTCATTCGATGTTAAGTTGCGATAAGAATTCAATGCTATAGCCAGAATTAATGTAAAATTTTTGGTTCAAAAGATAAAGAATTTATTTTTCGAAATAAATGTTTTTTTTAAATATTTCTGCCATATTC
>UELU01128333.1:0-11981 GCA_900490025.1 Megastigmus dorsalis
GACTATTGATGCCTTCGTTGCTGCTTGTTGGACGTGGTGCTTAAATGACCATTTATTATCCAGCCATACTCCTAGATACTTTATCTCGCTTTTTAGGGGAATTATTTCCTCGTTTATTACAAACTGGGGAGGTTCATACTTCCTTCGTCGTGTCACCAAGGTTGCCTCACATTTGCGCACTGTTAGCTGCAGAGACCTGCTAGCTAGCCAATCTGCAATTAGTTCCAGCGCTTCATTAGCGATTACCTCCACTAATTCTGCTGTTTTTGATACTACTATTAGTGCCAGGTCATCAGCAAACCCAACTAACGATGCTCCGATGGGTAATTTTAGTCTTAACAGTCCATCGTACTTACATATCCACAAGAAGAGGCCCTTTATTGATCCCTGTGGCACTCCTGCAGACAGGTCTATTACTATCCTGCCGCCTTTGGTTACTATAACCAGTTTCCTATCTTTGAGGTAGCTGTCTAACATCTTTAACAGATAGTGCGGCATCTTTCCCTCTTCCTCGAAAGACTGGTAGATGCGTTCCCAGCTAGCGGAGTTGAACGCATTCCTAACGTCCAGCGCTATAATAGCACAGTATACTCCTCGGCCGGGCAGTTTGCAGAGAGCCTCTAAGACTCTTTCTTGCACCTTCTGTAGTGCGTGGTGGGTGGCTTACCTTTACGAAATCCGTATTGGTTCGACGTGATTCCCTCGTTGCTTTCGATCACCTTCTCCATTCTATTGAGGATCAATCTTTCGAGCAGTTTGCCTGCCGTGTCAATCATTCCCAATGGTCTGTAGGACGCCGGATCATCCGCTCCACCTATTTTGGGAATCAGTACTAATTTTTGTCTCTTCCATCTAGTCGGGAAGACTCCTTCGTCTAGGCATTTGTTGTAGACACTCAGCAGCATCCAGGGATTCTTCTGCACTACCATGCGCATTACCTCGTTAGGAATGCATCTATCTATCTATCTATCTCTGTATCTCTGTCTCTCTGTCTCTCGGTCTCTCGGTCTCTCTGTCTCTCTGTCTCTCTCTCTGTCTCTCTCTCTCTCTCTGTCTCTCTGTCTCTCTGTCTCTCTGTCTCTCTCTCTCTCTCTCTCTCTCTCTCTCTCTCTCTCTCGAGGAAAATAAGCTGCTGAATCCGAGGCAGGCGGGCTTTCGACAGGGGCATAGCACTCAGTCTGCCTGGCTGGGTGTCCTGGATGACGTCAGATTGGGGATGGATTTGTCTATGTATACCATCATGGTCCTGTTTGACTTCTCCAAGGCGTTTGATATGACACCCCATCACATCCTCATTCACAAACTCCGCTCTTTCCGCTTCAGTGAGCACACCATCCAATGATTCATTTCATACCTTGCTGATAGATGTCCCACAGTCCCACAGGGGTCGGTCCTTGGACCTCTGTTATTTGCCATCTTCATCAATGATCTGCCAGGAATACTGCATTTCTCGAAGCATATGATCTACGCGGACGATACGCAGATATACACGACATGCAGAAGGCACGAGCTTCGTGACACAGAGTCACTAGGGATGCAGAAGCCATTTGTGGCTGGTGTGCTGCCAATGGTCTGGTTCTTAACCTCAATAAAACTAAAGCAATGATCCTTGGTAGTACCTCTAATATTGCTCTTCTTGACATTGACAGCCTTCCTAAAATAGTCATCAATGGCACACTCCTGCCGTTTGTGACTGACGTCGTGAACCTCGGAGTTAGGCTTGCCTCCGATTTAAATTGGGGCAAGCATGTCTCTCACATCTGTCAGCGAGTCTTCGGTACTTTGCATCAACTCTGTCCTCATCAACATACATTATCATTTTCAGTTCGTAAACTACTCATACAGTCTCTCATCCTCCCTCTTATCGACTATGCATGCCTGGTTTATCATGATCTCACAGAGGAACAGAATCTCAGACTCCAACAAACACAGAATGCCTGCACTAGATTTATCTATGGCAACATTCCTTGGCGAGATCATGTTACCCCGTATCGTCTGCGACTGGCTTGACGATTTTTAAAATGCTGAGATCTGGTTGTCCTGATTACTTAGGGGTGAATTTTGTACGAGCCATTGATCAGGATATTCGAAGGTCGGAGCGGTTCCGAACTAACCCTCTCCTTATCCGTAAACACAAAACCTCCCTACTCGCAAAGTCATTCCACATTGCTGGAGCAAAATTTTGGAACTCTCTTCCTCACACTCTCTCTTCCCTTCCCTTTAACAACTCTATCTCCTTTCAGACCTTCAAAAATAGTCTCCTAAATCACCTCCACAGTCTGGAGAAGGAGCCACTGCATTCGCTGCCTTAAAGGATCAATCGTCCATCCGCTCGCACATCATAGGTTCAAAATTTCGTCACTTAGTGGGGCATTTTATTTTATTTTATTTTATTTTATTTTATTTTATTTTTTTATTATTATTCGGATGGTAGAACATATATACAGTACATAGCCATGTCGAGGAGTACAAAAATCTCCGCAAATTGTTTTCGTAATGCTACATTATACAAATAAATATTTTATATGCCCCATTTTTAAAAGATAGTTGTGCGAAAATTAAAACTAAAATAACAATTAATAAATATATTTTATGCATTTTTTATCAAAAAAAAGTTTTTATTTTGTTTACAAAAAAAAATTATTTACGTAACAAAATGTACAAAAATATATAAAAATGTATCAAAAATATTAGAAACAATGTCATACATATCTCAATGAAAAGTTTTTTTTTTCGGTTTGGTAATGCATTAATGACATTGTTTCTAATATTTAAACACGTGAACGTTCATACGCTGGAAGTTGACGGCAAGGTATACTGGGTTGTTGCCATACACGAAACGCACACACGCATTAAGTGCTCGCTGAGTTTTGGTGTTGCGAGTTTTGTCTAGGTCGTTGTAGACAGCATAAGCAAAGTCGAAGTAAGGGAAGACCAAGCTCTCAACTAATCCTTTTTTTAGAGAGAATGTAAGTGAATGGCGGTAGTGCCTTAGGAAGCGCAGTGTGCCATGGACACGACTTACGAGATTGTTGACGTGGGGAGCTCAGTTGAGAGTGGGGGGATGAGGACACCAAGACTCTTTATTTGGGTAGCGTATAGGATAGGAACCCCGAGAATAGTGACCTTGAGGATGCTCTCGAGGTCGATGCGAGAGATGAAAGCCTCGCTCCCCAAGAGCATGACTTTGGTCTTCTCGAGGTTCAGAGGAAGGCCGTTCTCAGCCGCCCACGCAGCAACGGCCTTGGCGTCACAAGTGATTTCAGCGATGCCCTCGTCTGGTCTGGCTGGCGGAAAAGAGTGGTAATAGATCTGGGTGTCGTCCGCGAAGATCATGTGGCGAGACACGCTTAACACTGATGGCAAGTCATTTATGTACACTATGAAGAGTAACAGGCCCAGGACGCTTCCCTACGGAACACCCGCCATGACCCTTCGCCAGTCAGATGTTGAGTCACCCGCGTCTACCACAGCCTGGAGCCTGTCATGCAAGTAAGCATAGAACCAAAGAGAGAGAGAGAGAGAGAGAGAGAGAGAGAGAATTGAATTGAATAGTACTTTATTGCGCCTTGGAGTATATTATATGTGAAACATTAAAAATTAGAGGCGCATACAATTTTACAATCGTGATTATGACGATACTTAAGATTAGAAATAAAAAGAACCGGGGGGAGAGGGCGCTAATCAGACACTTCGTAAGGGTTTATAGCTTCACGAGTGTGGAGTGCAGCAGGGTTAGAGCTACGCACCTCATGGAGAGACCGCTTGAATTCCCTCGCGATAGCTGGGTTGATTACGGTGACTTCAATAGCGCTGAGAAAGATGGAGGCTTGGATGCAAAACGATTACTTCTGTACAGGGTGCCATATGAAGAAGCGTACATATGGGATAGCCTGGCCGAATGGCGAAGATCTGGTCGGGTTTTTCGACGAACGAAGCCTCGAACGAAATAGTGTGGACGCTCGAGGCTCAGTACTGACTGGACGTGGTACCTCAGAAAGTAGTCGCGGTGACCTACAGCCGAAGGTTATTCCAGTGCAAGGCGAAAGGGGATGACATGAACGCTAAAAGGGATCCACTCGTGGATGAAACGGACTAATGTATTCTGAGCACGCGGCAGAGCGAGAGTACGCTCTACGTCGAGAGTGCCCTCGACATCGAGATCTCGGTAAACAACGCAGACGTAATAGAGATATGGGAAAACGTCTTGCTCGACCACATTCTTGCGCAGGCGTTTCGATAAGGATTGCTGGTAGAAGCGCAACAAAAAGCGTAGAGTGTACGCTGCGTACGATTGATAGCGCATGTGGCTTCCAGCTTAATGTTGGAGTAATTTATAGCCCGAAGTTTCGTACCTCATGATCGTACGTCAGAGAAACCCCATTTACGATGATACGTGGAACAATTCAAATATCTAAGGAAGATAAGTATGCCTGGCTGCCGAGCATAATGACTAATTTTTGCCAGATTTCGTGTGAGGTGAATATCGCGTGTCTAATTGGCGAGTACCTGCGCGTCGCGGTTCAGCTCATGAACTCTCCTGTTGGAGTCTCGCGGATAGAAGTGGTGGTATACTTGTGTATCATCCTCGAAGATCATGCATAGGGTCAGGCGAAAGACCTTTGGGAGGTCATTAATGAAGATCGGGAAAAGCAAGGAGCACACTGCCCTGGAGTACCCTAGTAATAAGGCAAATCCAGTCTGAGATTTTTCCATCCTCATCGATCACAGCCTGGAGGTGATCTGAAAAATAGCAGAAAAACCAGCGAGCACTCTGTCGGACATATTGTGAGCGCGGATTTTGGTCTAGAGCATCACGTGGGGGATTGAGTCGAAGACCCTTGTGAAAACGAATAGGATGAGAACGGTGATCATCTGCTTATCGATCACGCGCCTGATATCATCAAGCGATGAGAGTAGCACCGTTTAAGTGCTATAACTAGCCGCTTGTCGATCGGCGAGAAGTTGTTGAGTTTCTTTTGAACGACTCGCTCGAGGGCTTTTGCGAGTTCCGAGAGCAGTGTCATCGGCCAGGTGTCCGATTGAGAGGCTATCCATTTGATCTTGGAGAGAGGAAAGATGAGGGCCGTTTCTAGTCATTGGAAAAACGGCGTTCAAGAGGACGCCTCATATAGGTGTGCTGTGTATTTACCGCTCAATCGCAGCGCAAGTTTCAGCATTGGGATCCACAGAATCGGCCCCATTGTATCCTGCTACGTGACCGGCGAGAAGTTGAACCGGCAGTCCAAGGGCACACGAGATTGGTGGGTGAGCTCGATTTCAAAGTCGAGCTCAGTAAGAGGGATCGATCGACTGCTGGAGGCCGCAAAATAAACATTTAGCTCGCCGCGCTTAAAATACGAGAATGATAACGGGAAACTCGGCTTCGTTATGCGTATACGGCGAAGCTTTCTCCATATGGTATTCTGTCCGGAGCTGCATGCAGCCTTTCGGCAAACTAGCGGTTTTTTGCAGACTCGAGTGAGTTAAACACCTGGACACGAAGACTTTTGTACTAGTTTATTTCACGATCAAGATGTGATAAACAGACAGATTTATATACCTTGACCCTCTGCTTCCAGTGGGAGTAGTCCATGGCTTGCACTTAGAGGAAAACGCTATTGTTTGGATTGGCGCGTTCAAATTGAATGCGGGATTAGTGCGGATGAAAGCTTGCGAGTTGCTGCGCTGGCATTTATTGCCAGCGAGTAGCGAGATCAAAAGAGAGATAGGGAGAGAGAGAGAGAGAGAGTGACAGCGAAAGAGAGCGAGAGAAAGTGCAAGAGCAAGAACGAGAGAGGTAGAGTGAGATGAAAACAGAATTAGAGATAGAGGCAGAGAGAGAGAGAAAGAAATATATAGATAGATGGATAGATAGATATAAGTTTATTTGTAATAGTTTACAAAATATACATGTTTATATAACATTGATGCTTCTTTAGAATATACATTTTCTTATTTTCTGGTTTTTCTTGGTCACACATTTCTAGTCTTTGTATGATGTCACAGCTTATTCAGTCTTACATTGTTTCAGTCATCAAAAAGTTACAATTTAAAAGGAATATGACAGATCGTCTTAAATAAAATACAAATAAACAAATTTAATATAAAGGACCGATTGATATCTATCAGTCTTGTTGTATAAAAAAAAAAACTTTACAACAAAATCACACATGCACTCATGTTACCACACACCCACTCACGCCAATAAATACACTCACACTCTCTAAAAAAATAAATATATGGGACACAACGTAATAAATTAACATACAGAAAATTTACAGTTCTGACCCAAGCGTGTAGTGTAAGTCACCAAAATCAAACACATAACGAATCGCAGGTGCGGCCCGCTGCAGGGTTAACAATCAAGATCGAGTAGGTGTTGATAGATCGCCGTTTTAAATCTGCGCAAAGATAATAAGTTGCGCAGAGTGTCCGGGAGAATGTTCCAAAAGCGCGCACATTGAACTTCGAAAGATCTCATTCCTATCTACGTGTGCACCTTCGGTATTGAAAGTTCCAGTGCAACAGCCCTGCTGCCAAATACTGAGGTACATGTAATCGAAGGAATTTATACATAATAACTGTAGCAAAATAATTCCTTCGATTATACACACGCAACCAGCCCAGTTGCTTTCTATAGGGGGTGATGTGCTCGTCCCTCCTAATACCATAGATGTGTCTCACGCATGTATTACTCAGTCTCTGTAATGTATTTTCTGCTCCTCGGACGCATCAAGCAACACTACAGCGCAATAGTCTAGATGGGGTACGACTAAGGCTACAACCAATTTTCTTCGTAAAGGCTCGGTCGTACATGCCCTTATAAATTGCAGGGCGTTATTTACTTTATTAGTAAAAAAATCGACCTGCGGTTTGCACGTTAAACCATTAACGCTCAAACGGCCCCAATTTCGAGTAAGTTTTCAGCGTGATTATTTCTTATGTTATCTGCATTGAAAAAATTCTGTTTTCATATATTCCGACGTAAAATTTCATGCTTTTTCAGAATCCGTAGTCAGAATTACGACTTAACCTTAAGAGAAACAAATATGGCCGATTTTAACATAAAAAACGTGAAAATTTTCGAAAAAAATTTTTTTGGATTTTTTTTCGCAATGATACCGCAAAGGTATCCCCTTATAATTATGATCAGAGGTGATAATGGCAGTTAAAGTTTAACAGGAAATTTTTATATTAATGTTAAACAATCCCATTTTTACAAAATGGCGGCTGAAACTAAATTTTTTTGTTTTAACTTCATCAATTTTTTTCTCGTAAACTATGGACTTTAGCAAAAAGCTCATAAGAACAAAAATGTCTTAGAATTAGTCAAAGAACACTCATAAATTTTTTCAGAATTATCGGAGACAATTTTTTATTTTCTGAAAAATTCGGGAAATACAATTTTTCAAAAATGTCTAAAATATTTTTAAAAAATTTTAGAATATTTCTTGACTAATTCTAAGACATTTTTGTTCATAAAAACTTTTTGCGAAGGTCTATAGTTTTCGAGAACAAATAATTTTATCCTTTATCTTGGCAAAAAAGAGCGTAATATTTATGTACACAAATTTTGTTTCAGCCGCCATTTTGTAAAAATGGAGTTGTTTAACACTAATATAAAAATTTTCTGTCCAACTTCAGCTGCCATGTTCACCTCTGATCATAATTATAAGGGGATACTTTTGCGGTATCATTGCGAATAAAATTCCAGAAAAATTTTTTTTCGAAATTTTCACGTTTTTTATGTTTAAATCGGTCATATTTTTTTTCTTGAGGTTAAATCGTAATTCCAACTACGGATTCTGCAGGAGCGTGAAATTTCACGTCTGAATATATGAAAACAGAATTTTTTCAAAGACGATAACATAAGAAATAATTACGTTGAAAACTTACTCGAAATTTGAGTCGTTCGAGCTTTAATGGGTTAATTTACTATCTAATGTAGCACCGAGAATCACGACTGCGTCGGAAAAAGGCACGAACGCCCCTATCCCTAAGTCAACGCATGGCAATCCCTTTTCCATTAAATCATTAACATATTTTTTCGAACGAAACATTATAACTTGCGTCTTGCCAGTATTGAGTCGAAGAAACAGCGCTCCGCCCACGTCGACACCAGCCACGCCGCATCAGACAGGAGAGCTATTCCCCCTAGAGTTTCATCTGCAGGAGTCTGCAAATAAACTTGGAGATCATCGGCATATAGTATATGCCTGATGTCCCGACGATGAAATAGATTTTTAAGGTCATTGATGTAGAGACTGAAGAGCGGAGGACCGAGGACCAACCCCTGTGGCACACCCAAATTAGTTTCAACCCATGAAGAACAACTATTTTTTGATCACACGCATTGAGTAAGGCCTTGCAAATACGATTTAATCCATAGGAGGTCAGATCTCGAGAACCCGACATTGCGTAATCTGCTCAACAGCCTCGAAGGAGAGATGGTAACGCTCATCAGTAAAATTAATTGGCTTGAAGGAAAACCCATCTTCACAAGCAGAAAAAATAATGTCCATCACATCCTCAATATCTTCATTGGGTGCGATCGACACACCTGCAAAGTGCGAGTTAAGCTCGTCCGGGGTGAAACAATGTAACTCCTCCTTGCTCTTTGGCAAGAGGCCGAAATTGCGCATCTCCTTCCAGATATCCTTATTATGATCAAGAGCATTAGATAATTGATTACTTAAATAGGAGGTGCACTCTTGATCCATACGCATCTCGCCCTCATTGCAAAGACGAAGAAACTCATCTAGGAAGACAGCACTCCTGGTCCTTTTATATCGTCGATGCGTGGCGTTTCGTTTGTTTATGAGGAGCTGAAGTTCGGTCCCAATCCATGGTGCTTACTTCTTACGTGGAATAAAAGTTTTTAAAGGCGCTAGTTCATAAATAGCTTTCAATAGATTTGAACCGAGACAATCAAGCGCCCCATCTAAGTTAAAGTCTGAGTCTGGTGGGTCAAATGACGACAGTTTATGAACCAAACGTGATGGAGAGAGTTTATTGATCATCATCCAGTACAATAAGTTTATACTCAAATTTCTTGGAGGTGAACTGTTTAAATACAGTCTTCAACCTCGCAAGTTCAGTTTTCAAATATAAAATTTAATGATAAAATAAAAATATAAAATGAAATAGGATATAATTAAGTGTTGGAAATATAATGAAAATAAGTTTTGTTTGCGTTTCGCCCCCGACTACCTGCTGGGCTCATCAGTAAGATCACAGGTAGCCGTATCTTAGACGCAACATTGTAAGCCAGTTTTTGAGGTTACTATATAATGTGAAAATGATAAAATGACTAGTGGAAGCGAAAAGTTCGGCCAGCAAGTAGTCGGGGACGAAACGCAAACAAAACTTATTTTCATTATATTTCCGACACTTAATTATATCTTATTTCATTTTATATTTTTATTTTATCATTAAATTTTATATTTGAAAACTCAACTCGCGAGGTTGAAGACTGTATTTAAACAGTTCACCTCCAAAAAATTTGAGTATAAGCTTATGGTACTGGATGATGATCAATAAACTCTCCCCATCACGTTTGAAGAATAGTCCAGTAATAAATTTCTATATTCATTCTTTTTTTTGATTATTCAAATTGTGTATGAATATAAGTAGTTTATGAACCAACTCATCCGTTGCTGGTACGGTATTTGACTCATTTGTAAACTTACCAAGTCTGCATTCTATCCGAGATTCAAAATCGGCCAATGTTCGTCCAAGCAAGTCGAATTGCATTTCCATAAACCCGCCGCACGCTCTCCAATGCATCCCTACCTGCGCCGCTGCCGATGAGTGATTCCGCGTTCAGCCCACTGGTAGTGCCATTTTAATGTGGAGGGGCGGCATAATCCTTGAGTGGGAGCATCGGCTCCTCTCGCACGCATGTGTTTGTTCTCGCGCTTGCTCTCTCATCAGTCTCTGTCTCTTTCTCTCTATCTCTCTCTCACACACACACACATGCTCGCTTTCGCTCACGCTGCCCGATTTTGTTTTGATCTTGATACTCGCGTTCGCGCTTGTGTTGCTGTTTCGATGAAAATCCGAACAGACAGTAATATATTTTCGTGTTTGCTTAGATTTTACTGAAACCATGCGAGAGGCATGACTATTCCTTTTGCAAGTAGTACACTGCACAAGTGCTATGTTAGTAGGCGACTGTCTACTTCTTAATTTCTTTTGCGCCTTTTCTACAGTGTTTTCTTCTTGCGGAAATAATTAAATCGTTCGACCGCGACGATGTACACTAATAAACACTTGAGCAGAGCATGCCGAAGACTCACACACTTATTAAATATAAACACACCTGTTAAATATAAGTATGTAAGTGGTGACATGCGCAGAACTGCCAAGGAAAATGTCGCCCAGCCGCGCAGTAAAAGCAATGCAAGCGCAGCACCCCCAGTTTTGATAACGATGGGGATGATGACTTGCATAAGGGCGCACTCAAGTAACCTGCAACAAAACGCTCGAAGGCAGGAGAGAGAGAGAGAGAGAGAGAGAGAGGGATAGATAGATAGATAGATATACGTTTATTTGTAAGTTGTTTACAAAAATAACTTCATACAATTGCTTTTTCTTTTCTTGACGCTTCTTCATATGTACATTATTTAAATCAGTCTCATTGGACTCAGTCTAGCTATGATATCACAAGCGTGCTTAATCAATTAGTATAAGTATAAAAATAAAAATAAAAATACAAATACAAATAATCAGTCTTAAAATAATCAATCTTAAAATATTGCACAATTCTATATGTAATATCTTATATTAAAATACACATAAACAAAATTTCCAAAAACTGTCTATACCTATCAGTCATGAATTAAAAAATAAAATTTATACAATACAAGTCACATTTACTCATCCCATTCATACACACTCTCATACCAATAAATACACTCACACTTTAAAAACGATATATAGGGTCCGAAACAAACTAAGTTAACATAAAGAAAACTCATCTGATTGTCCCCTGTGTGGGTGTAAGTCAGAAAATATGATTATGCAGTTTATGGTGGATTACTTTTCGTTTATATATCAAGCTCAAAAAGATATTTGAGGACCGCCTTCTTGAATCCGCACAAAGATGGTATGTTGCGCAGATTGTCTGGGAGAGAGTTCCAAAAGCGCTCACATTGAACCTGGAAAGATCGCATACCAGTTTCCGTGCGCACTCTTGGCACCGAGAGTTCTTGTGCATCACCCATGCTAGTGCCCCTGTACTGGTCTTTATGGAAAAATGCCGCTAAGTAAGGTGGTTCATTGAGTCCAAGGATTTTATACATAAGGATGGCGGCGAAATACATCCTTCGACTATCAACGCGCAACCAGCCCAGTTGCTTTCTATAAGGGGTGATATGCTCATCCCTCCTGACACCATATACAAATCGTACACACGTATTGTTCAGTCTCTGTAGTCGTTGTTTTTGCTCGTCGGACGAGTCAAGACACACTACAGCGCAATAGTCAAGATGGGGTAAGACTAGAGCCTCAACAAGCCTTCTGCGTAATGTCTCGGTTGTACATGCCCTTATAAACCGCAGGCTATAAAGGGCTTTATTTACTTTTTTAATTACACAATCGACCTGCGGTTTCAACGTTAATTTGCTATCTAGTGTAACACCGAGACTCACGACCGTGTCGGAAAAAGGCACGAGCGCTCCACCCCCCATATCAACGTCTGGCAATCCAGTTTTAACTAAATCATTAACATATTTTCGAGAACCAAACAAGATTGCTTTGGTCTTGCCAGCGTTGAGACGGAGGGACAAGCGCTCGGCCCACCTCGACACCAAACGTGCCGCATCAGACAGGGAAGCTACTCCCTCCAGAAGTTTATCTGCAGGTGTTTGAATATAAATTTGGAGGTCATCAGCATATAGTATGCGCTTGACCGTCCCACGATCAAAGAGGTCTTTAAGATCATTGATATAGAGACTGAAGAGCAAAGGCCCGAGGAC
>UELU01128340.1:0-10621 GCA_900490025.1 Megastigmus dorsalis
GTAGATGACATACCGCATAGTGTTGTGGTGAAGTCTCTGTCAGTGTTGGGGAATTATATAGTCCGTTTATTTAACTCCTCCTTTGCTCAGGGAGTCTTCCCGAGTGCTTGGAAACGGGCTCAGTTAGTGGCCTTAAAAAAGATTTCCACCCCATCTTTAGCCTCTGACTTTCGTCCTATCGCCCTACTGTGCTTTCTTTCCAAGGTACTCGAGAAGATTGCACACTCCCAAATCACCAACTATCTCTCCAGGACCGACATTCTCGATCCTTTACAGGCAGGGTTCAGACAGCATCACAGTACTCAGACAGCCATGGTTAAGCTGACTGACGACATACGAATAGGCATTGTTGATAGAAGGATGATCACATTGCTGTTGCTCTTTGACTTCAGCAAGGCGTTTGACACCATCTCTCCTTCGAGACTGTTGAGTAAACTACGCCTTCTCGGGTTCTCGAGGTGTGCACTCCTGTGGATTAAATCGTATTTACAAGGCCGTACTCAACGCGTATTATCTAAAAATGGTTGTTCCTCGTGGGTTGAGATAAATTTGGGTGTGCCACAGGGGTCGGTCCTCGGGCCTTCGCTCTTCAGTCTCTATATCAATGACCTTAAAGACCTCTTTATTCGTGGAGCAGTCAAACATATACTATATGCTGATGACCTCCAAATTTACATTCAAACACCTACAGATAAACTTCTGGAGGGAGTAGCTTGCCTGTCTGACGCGGCACGATTGGTGTCCGAGTGGGCCGAGCGCTTGTCCCTCCGTCTCAACTCTGGCAAGACTAAAGCAATTTTGTTTGGTTCTCGTAAATATGTTAATGATTTGGTTACAATGGGATTGCCAGACGTTGATAAGGGGGGCGGAGCGCTCGTGCCTTTCTCCAGCACGGTCGTGATTCTCGGTGTTACATTAGATAGTAAATTAACGTGGAAACCGCAGGTCGATAGCGTAACCAAAAAAGTAAATAAAGCCCTTTATAGCCTGCGGTTTATAAGGGCATGTACTACCGCGACTTTACGCAGAAGGCTAGTTGAAGCTTTAGTCTTACCCCATCTTGACTACTGCGCTGTAGTGTGTCTTGACGCGTCCGACGAGCAGAGAACACGACTACAGAGACTAAATAATACATGTGTGCAATTCATATACGGTGTTAGGAGAGATGAGCACATCACTCCCTATAGAAAGCAACTGGGCTGGTTGCGCGTTGGCAGTCGGAGGACGTATTTTGCCACCATCCTCATGTATAAAATCCTTTGGCTTAATGAACCATCTTATTTAGCGGCATTTTTTCACAAATACCAGTCCAGGAGCACTAGCAGGGTTGTTGTACAAGAACTCTCGGTGCCAAGTGTGCGCACGGAAACTGATATGCGATCTTTCCAGGTACAGTGTGCGCGCTTTTGGAACTCTCTTCCAGATAATTAAGACGGCGGTCCTCAAACACCTCATTGAAATCGATTCCTAGTCATCCGGAGACTAAGCCCATGACAAATGTAGGACTATAAAACGCAAAAATACTGACTTGCACTACGCACTAGGGACAAACAGATGAGTTTATGTTAACTTATTTTGTTTTGTCCCCTACACAATGTTTTTAAAGTGTATTTATTAGAGTGAGTGTGATATGAATGATTGGATTGAGTAAATGTTTCTGTTTAATTTTAAATGTTTTGTAAGGTAGATATCGACTGCTTTGTAATTTTGTTTATTTGTATTTTTAATCTAAGACGCTCTGTGATATTACTTTTAAGGTTCGGGACATATGTTAAGACTGATTTTTGAGACTGATCAAGTTATTATGCCTGTGATATCACAGAAAGACTGAATGCAATTTCCTGTAAGACTGATAAAGCGTATTATTGTAAAAGTTTATTATTTGACATGTATTGTTATATTCGATTATATCATTTTTGTATACATATACGAATAAAAGAATATCTATCTATCTATCTATCTCTCTCTCTCTCTCTCTCGCTCCTATACATGGCTCGTATGTCGACGCCAGGTGGTTGCAGCTCTCTCTCGAGCTCTCTAGCTGCAGGCTCCGCTCTTGGGCGGCTTGGGATAAGGAGATGGTGGGGGGCTTCGTGCCTCCACTACTGTACCGCCAGACACTCCCGTGCACTTGGAAAAACCCGATATCGTGCGCCCACGCGAGAGCGATCGCGCGACACGTGGCGTACGGCTTGATAGAAGAGGACAATATGGCCGCTTCCTCTTTGCCTTGTTCCTCGTTCTTTCTCTCTCTCGCGCTCGCCTATTCGTACGTGCCGTTCCGTTCGCGCGCGGAACTGGAATGTATTCCACCGTTACAATATATATGTACTCACTTTTAAATTTCAATATAGACTATAATTGTGTATTGTAAGCACGGTTCTCTGGATATCATGTATAATTTCACTTTTAAATTTCAATACAGAGTATAATTGTGTATTCTAAGCACAGTTATTTGCAGTATATATATATTTTTACTTAAATGGAACTCAGAGTACAATTGTATATTGTAAGCTCATTTCTCTGCAATATATATATTTAAATTCAACTCAGAGTACAATTGTGTATTGTAAGCACAGTTCTCTGCAGTATATATACATTCAATACTTAAATTCGACTCAGAGCACAATTGTGTATTGTAAGCACAGTTCTCTGCAGTATATATACATTCAATACTTAAATTCAACTCAGAGCACAATTGTGTATTGTAAGCACAGTTCTCTGCAGTATATATATTCAATATTTAAATTTCAATACAGAGTATAATAGTGTAATAACTAAGCACAGTTCTCTGTAGTTGAAATATTTGTAGTAGGTACGAACCAATTTTATTTCAGGAGTTAGGGAAAGGGCAAGCCTAAAGAAAGAGGGAATTTTTGTTAGGATTTTGCCTAGCGTTAGTTTAATTGAATAAGAATTCCCGATCGGTATTTACGTATATAATTTCTCAACCAAGAAATCCCGAGTTTTAGCGTTTTCGGACGTTGACTCAAAATACTCACAACAAATGCGGCTAATCCTTTAGTTATGTTTGGTGCGGCAGAACAATACACACCTGGTGAATGTTTTAGGACCTCACATTTATTAAAGAGTAATGTGAAACCCCAATGCCTCTGCAAAAATAGCCCCCTTACAACTGGTACCCTTATTGTGCTCGGCTTCGAGATTGTAAGCGCGAAAAATTTGTGGAAAAGGGTACACGCGGAAAGTACAAGAAAATCTGCTTCAGACCTGTGCAACTAGTGCATGCAAGATAGTTAGCACAGGTCAAGAAAAGAAACCGATTTTGACTTCCGAAAAGGGTGAATTTGGGAGCAAGAGTTATAGAATATTATTCGAAAATATTCTGCAACTTGATAATAGCATTTGATCGAAAAGGCTCGTATACCCAAAAGAATTCAAATTCAACGCGACTTTTTTTACGTCTGCCGCGAAGGCTTAGAAGGGCAAAAGCTGAAACATTGGGATGTAGTTTCTTATGTAGATACCTTCAAACGAAGTTTAGAACCAATATTATAGACCAATGAACCCAATTACTCAAGATAACTATTATTCAAGCCAAATACGCTAAAATCGATAAAGTTAACTTATGTTTCATAACTTGGCGACTAAAAATAATATTTATCGTCTCGAAATCACAAATGAAAATTGAAAATGCAACTTTTAATTTAAGAGCGTTTTAATATTCGACATAATTTTTGCACTTAATACTGTTCATTACTTTTATATCATTTTATAAATGCAAAATTGCGTCCCATTTTGAATTCTCATAACTTTTGAACAGAATGAGCTATTTGTATTAACAAGCTCTCAAATTCTCAATTTCCACTAGTAATATCATAAGATATTTAACTTTACTTGGTTGCCGCGTTATAAACCGTGCATAGCGGTTATCGGGAAAAATTGGGCCCAGTGAGCGCCAATATTAGTTCTAAGTTTCGTTTTTAGATACCAGAAACTACTTCCCACAGTTTCAGCAAAACCGCTTTCCAGAAAACTGTTAGGCCCCCTCGTTAGTACAGCCCCGGTATAGGCAAGCGCTTAGGTGTATACGAGTCTTTTTCTTTTTTTATTGGTCATGTATTTCACCTATTTGTCCCGCCATTACCCTGTGAATCTTTCTTAAGGCTATTACGACACTGTAAAATTTTCACTCAATTGATATTTGTTATTAAAAATAATACATGTTCTTTTCTCTTAAGGTCGTTAAGTCTTTGTCGGTTATTTTGATAACAGTTGAAACCCTATCGATGGGCCCCGAATCGCGAACACGAGAAGAAAATCTTTAGGCTGAAGAGGCAAAGGAAGTAGAGCCGAGATCGACTGTTCACGGAAGCACCTTGCGTATGTACCGTCGTGATTGAATGCCTAGTACACGCGATCTCATATATATTGACTTCAGAACGCGGTGCATATAGTAGACAGTCAACTGTCTAGTTGATAGAGTATCATACTTGCGCTTGCGTCTATAAGCTGTGCACAGTGATGTGCGTTGTGCGTAGTGTAGCTTGTGATGTGCTAACCTTTAATTATTTATTTAATTGGTATATTAATAATTTCTATTTTTTGTTGTGAATAATTGAAACTTCGAACTGTTTCACTCGTCTAAAAGAGTTGTATATTTAACGTTGTGGGTAGATTATTGAGGAATAATCCACCCTGTGTCGATTATAATTATTATTGTTAACTTTCAGTACGATAGTTTTGTGTTTCTTATTTAACAAACGAAAATTAAAGCGGACAAAGGGAACACATCACTCTATTGTGATATTTGTTTATTTATTGTTTGTTGCGCTTGTTCTTTTCCATTTTTAGGATTTTTTTATGTAGCATGATTATTTATTTATTTAAAGCAGGTGCTTTCGGTAGGAATTTGAAAGTTATTTTTGAAATTGTATGAAGTTTGTTATATTAATAATTTTTGTGATTTCGAACCAGCAACGGCTGATAGCCTAAGCCAGTGCAAAGATACGGGGCCAAGATGAACCTGTACGTGATTTTATCTCGTGCCTATAGGCCATAATTTTGATACAGGTTCCTGCCCTAATGCTACATACGATATTAGATCTGATGCACAGGAACATGCTACCTAAGTTGCAGTGTATGGTACGTCGTGCAAAAACAAACGACGTTGAGGTACTGATAGAGCTGGCACGAGAAGCTAAGCTCCTTAGCGCAGCGGACAAGGCGTTTAGTTTTTGGTCGTTCCGAAGAAGCTCTGTGATGGCCTATAAGCCGGAGCTGGCTTATAAGTAGGCACTAAAACCGACAAGAGCCAAGCCAAGTGTCTTTGCTGTAGTGACAACAATTGTAGTAATCGCCTCAAGAGACATCGGCATTAGCGCAGGCCTTAAAATATATCAACGCCCTAATAGAGTAGTTAAATATTCGCCCGCAAAGATATTCGCCGAAAGGGTCAATGAAATGGCCGGGTCAGAATAAACCGAAAAATTTGGCAAGTCAGCCGGCCGATAAGGGCTCCAAAGGAGAACAGAGCCGATCCACACGTCCGTCGAGTCCCAGATATAATCGCAAACCCATTACGTATTCTACGTGTGGCAGGTTCGAGCATATTGTGAAGTACTGCATGGATAAGTAGGCGAGAGCAGAAATAAGAGCATGCAGCCGAGATCACTGCGACTGCTACAATTCCGCCTAAGACCTCTGGGTCAGCTAAGAAAGTCGAAAAAGCTGCTCAGAAGTTATGAAAATTTCTAGATAAGTTAAAGGGTCGAATAAAGTGTATTCGAATCCCAACAAAAATGAAAATCGTTAGTAGCTACAAGTTAGCATTCGCAGCTGCGGGATTCAAGCAATGTATGATCCAGGAGCTGTATGGTCGGTAATGGCATCAGTAGGATTAAAGATCACTAGTCCGTGTGGCAGGGAGCTTCAGTCTAGGTACGGCATAGGGACGAGGATAGTAAATAGCTATTAGTTTGTCAGTGTAGACTCAGATATTCGAAATACCAAAGATCCGTAAAGGTGTGACAGTGACAATAATAGAAGAATTATACTTGCTACATTATAGTAAATTTTATTCGGCTGTTTAAAGCTATATTGGATCCATGCAAGAATCAGCTGTACTGCAAAGACGAGAACAAGTATGTGGATATCGAATTAGCTGGACCTAACGGGATGCAAGCTATAGTTGTGTCACTGCCACTGTCACATATTTACTGTCCGAACATTAAGGAGCACTAGTGGTACAACTAGAGTGTAACCTACTGTGCTCCCTTTCTTTAATATAATTTTTTCATTTTTGATAACACTATGTGTTTTTCTTGTATTTTATTCCTATCTATCCTAATATAGTTTTTGTAGTCAGTCCTTAAGTACCTCCACACTGCCGTGCAGTGGGCAGAACCTTGCTCTGGCTATGGGCCTACGTAGGAACGCCAATTAGTTCCCACGTCTAGCATAATCAGAGAGATAGAGACGGCCAGGTCAAGAAATTACAAATTTCAGTCTGTATCGACTCGTCTTGATGCGTAGTTTAAGTAACTGCGGAAGTGGTTTAACCCATTAACGACCGAGAATCGTATTTTTTTTCATCATTTTTAAGGCAAATTTTCATCATTAAAAAACGAGAATTTTCAAATAAAAAAATGGCCTCCTGTACTTTGCAGTGTGCTCTTTCAGAATCTGGGGTTGAAATTGCGATTTTTCCATTAAAAAAAAATATGGCCGCTTTCAAACAAAAAAAAACACGAAAAATCGAAGACTTTTTTTTTCATGATTTTTTTTCTCATAGAAAACGCCGAATGACCCTATATTATTTTTTAAAATATGTGCACTAAATAGTTGTAGTTAAAAGATGAATTTTTTAAATTTGTAATAATTAATATTTTCACCCCCGACTTGGCGTTTTTCACCCCTTGAGCGGCGAGCAAAATTTCACGTTTCGCATAAAATAGAAAAAAAAATCGGATCTTCACGAAAATTGGTATCCCGGGGTTGGGTTGGGTTTTTTAGGTCGCCTGATTACGATTCTGCCCTCAAAATTTGAAAATTCAAGATGGCGGATCCAATATCGCCGACCAAATATCCAAAAACTTATTTGAATCGAGTGAAATTGGGCACTCAGGGGTTTTTGAGGTCGCTGATCTTGATTCAGCCCTCAGAAATCGAAAATTCACAATCGCGGATCAATTATGGTCGACCGAAAATGCAAAAACTTATTTGTATTGGATTTTACCGTTTGAGCTCATAAATTCAGTTCGTGTGACAAAATATGAAAAAATAAAGTTTTTTTCGATCATTTTTCAATAAGGAACTACTAGATTCAACCAGAAGAATTATGCACTTTGTCTCAACTGTTTTCTGATTATGTTATTTCTATGTGAGACATGAGATTTCATAACGCATGCCATTTCTATTCTGTAGCGATTTTTCATCAAATTTATTAAATTTTCGTATGCAAATTTATGATAGTAGCGATAAAGTCAAAATATGTATTTCTTCCAAACTTTTATAAAACTTTTTGAAGATTGAATGAATCATCAATAAAATTGTCCTTTTCGAACTACAGTACTAAAACTTGATCATATCGGCGAAATGAGACCGAGATAGATGATGTGCGAGAATCGTTTTACGCTTTGAGGAATTTTTTCCATAAAATATTTTTCGGAATATTAAGTTCAAACAATTTTACACTCTTTTTACATATGTAATATATATTACATAAGCTTTGTTAGGGCAGTATTACGCACAATCTTCTATGCCAGATCAATCTTGACGCAAATTTTTTTAATCATATAAATCAACTACGTCAAACCAAAACGCGACTCTTTGCGATATTTACCCACGGAATGTCACAAAAACGACCGAGACGTGCTGTTTCTCCTGATTCTGGTGATGAAACATGTACCTCTGAAGATGACGGAACTGTTCTAATACCAAATCCAGATCATTCTGGTCCTTCAGACGATTCTTATTCTGATTCTGATTCTGACCAAGACGAAAACTTACCGAGTGTCACTTATAGCAGAGCTTCAAAGAGTTACGAGGCAGATCAGGCTAAGCTAAAAAAAGATCATGAATTTCAATGGATCAATGGTGAAAAGAAGTATTCTGACAATATTGAAGATGAAATACTATTGACTGCATGTGAAAAGCGTAAAATTCGAACAAGCGAGCCAGTAGAACTATTTGAGACGTTTTTCTCAAATGAAATGAAAGAATACATCATCGATGCTTGTAAGGTAAATGGTTTCGATTTATCATTCATCGATTTGAATACGTTTATCGGAATCATCATAATGAGTTCTTTCAATAAAAAAAAGTCTCAAAGAGATTATTGGTTAACCGATCCTTTTTTATTGTGCGGAGTAGTGTCTTCGGCAATGACGCGTCCTAAATTCGAGCAAATCAAGTCGAAATTGAAATACTCGAAGTCCAAAGACAATGACAAAAACGATAAGGGGTGGCGGGTTCGATCACTGAGAAATCTATTTCGACAAAATATTCTGAAGTTTGGCATCTGGGGAACTGCTCTGTCGGTAGATGAAATAATGGTTAAGTCGTATGCTAGAACTTCATTGAAACAATTCATACGTGGGAAACCCGTGCGTTTTGGAATTAAATTTTGGGGCCTCTGTACTGCTGATGAGTATTTGCTGAATCTCGACATATATTGCGGAAAGAATTCTACAGTTGGAGAGAAACTCACCAAATGCGCATTAGATTCCCACGTGGTAATCGATTTATTGAAACCATTTTTTGAAAGGACAGCTCCTGCAAAATTTACTCAGTACCATCTTTATTTCGATAACTTTTTCACAAACCTCGATCTCATTGTACATTTGAAAAAATTGTAACTTAAATGCATTGGGACTGTCAGAGAGAATCGAGTACGTGAAAAAAATGTTATCGATATGAAGTCTTCACGAGGAACATATGCAGTGAAGCATGAGCAGAACAGTGGAATCAATTATATAACCGTAATGGATTCAAAATTAGTTTCGATTTTATCTACAGCCGCAGGAGTTACCCCATTATAGCCATTAAAGAGGTACAATTCGATTGAAAAAGCCAAAATCGAGACATCGTTTCCCCAGGCATTCCACCTTTACAATCGATTCATGGGTGGGGTTGATATTCATGATGGACACTGTAACAACGTGCTGCCGAGTATTCGATCGAAAAAATGGACATGGATAGTTTTTATGAGGAAAAAAGTTGGAACTAAAGAATTTTCAATGTCGATAGCTAAGAGTTATATCCATCCTGGTAAAAAAAACGGGAAAAACAAAGGTCTATTTCACAGAAAACACAAAAACGATGCTCCAAATGTCCCATTATAACAAGGTTTTTCTGTGAAAATTGTAATTTATATTTTTGCAAACAGTGTTTGAAAAAGAATCACGAGAATACCTAATTAGCTGTGAGAGGCAAGAGGACTCACTATAAACAAGCACCCCAAATAGTGAGAGGCACGGGGACTCACTAAAAACAAGCACCCCAAATAGTGAGAGGCAAGGGGACTTACTGTAATAGAGCACCCCAAATAGTAAGAGGCAAGGGGACTCACTATAATCAAGCACCCCAAAGGAGACACCATTTTTCCACGTCCACGTCGTTGTCTTTGGGTTGCGCTAAGAGTAAAATAACAACGTGAACGCAGAAGTAAATAGATTTGGATTCGTCATATTGGCTCCGCTATTGTGAATTTTCGAATTCTGAGGGCAGAATCGAGATCAGCGACCTCAAAAACGCCTGAGTGCCCAATTTCACCCGATTCAAATAAGTTTTTGGATTTTTGGTCGGCCATATTGGATCCGTCATCTTCATTTTTCAATTTTGAGGACGGAATCGTATTCAGCGACCTCGAAAACCCAACCCCGAGTGCCCAATGTCACCCGATTTAAATAAGTTTTTGGATTTTTGGTGGGCCATATTGGATCCGCCATCTTGAATTTTCAAATTTTGAGGGCAGAATCGTAATCAGCGACCTAAAAAACCCAACCCAACCCCGGGATACCAATTTTTGTGAAGATCCGATTTTTTTTTCTATTTTATGCGAAACGTGAAATTTTGCTCGCCGCTCAAGGGGTGAAAAACGCCATTTCGGGGGTGAAAATATTAATTGTTATAAATTTAAAAAATTCGTCGTTCAACTACAACTATTTAGTGCACTCATGGTTGAAAAAAAAGAGGGGGTCATTCGGCGTTTTCTATGAAAAAAAAAATCATGAAAAAAAAGTCTTCAATTTTTCGTGTTTTTTTGTTTAAAAGCGGCCATATTTTTTTTTAGTGGAAAAATCGCAATTTCAACCCCAGATTCTGAAAGAGCGCACTGCAAAGTACGGGATACCATATTTTTCATTTGAAAATTCTCGTTTTTTAATGATGTGAATTTGCCTTAAACGTGATGAAAAAAATTACGATTCTCGGTCGTTAATGGGTTAATTCACTTTCCTCTCTCTGTGTTACTGTTCTTCTCTGTTTCTCTCCGATGCGACATGGTGGAAGTATTAGATTTACACATATATGCATTAATTTTATGATTGATTTTAATTTTCTATAAATTAATGATTATTTAATCAAGGCGCGCGGTAGCGAATCTAATAATACAGAAATGATTTTCTTGATGGATATATATATATATATATATATATAT
>UELU01128344.1:0-12365 GCA_900490025.1 Megastigmus dorsalis
AAATTGACTTGTCCAAAATTTTTTGCAGATCATTTCACCCGTCTTTATAGTAATTGAAAAACACCCAAAAAATTTGTCCGTTTGGGCCTTAACGGGTTAAACAAATATTAGAAACCTAATTAATGTCTTAATTATGTATGTCTACTTTAAAAATTATTTGACATATTAAAAACAAATTTTAGATTAATAATACACACAGAATATCACTAGATTATATACCTTAAAATATAGGTATAATTCATAATTGGAAGGGTATTTCTGCAGATATTTACTATATGTATATGTACTTGTGCTGACACGATAAAAATTTTTTTTATTACTTAAAATTTTTATATCTGCGGTAACAGAAGCGAGCGCTGCAGTCGAACAACTTTCAAGATTCGGGATTGTGGGGTTTTCGTTTATTATAGAATTATAACCAATTTTATACAATGACTCAATTAAATGTGTATTTAATTAAGACTGACTTTAACTGTCTTTTTAAAGATTTATACTTTAAAAAGAATTTAATAATCAATTCAAGTGAATTTCGGTTTTTACGTAATGTTTTTATAAAAATTATTAAACTGTAAAAAATCCATTTCTTATAATTTACTTCAAATTAGATGAATTAAGGAGGTTCTCTTTATACGTAGTAAGTCAAGTACAGAATTCACTAGATTTGACCAGTGCAGTCAGTATATACAGGTATATATTCTGCATGTAAGCCTATAGGCAAACGAGATTTATACATGAAATATCTACTCCCTCTTATTTCACAGTTACCCTTTAATACTTTAGAAAATTGCTAAACATTAAAAAAATTTTCTCGATTACTATATAAAAAAATCGTAAAGCTGTCATCACCAATTAATTTACAATCGGAAAAAAGAAAATCTTTCCCATAAGACTACGTATTAAAAAAGCAATAACCAAAATATTTATTTGTAGGCTTTGAAGTACCCTAGCCTCTCGAAATTTTAACTGGAGCTTCTTCAATCATTTACCTTGCTACATAAAAATTTGTAAATCATTGACATCATCAATTCAATTATCGAGAGAACTCCCTTAATAGAGTTCTGTAAATAAACACAAATATTTAATAGCATATATTAACCAAATTTTAAAATAAAATAAATATTATGTGTTCTACACTTTTTATATTATAATAAACTTTATATTAATTTCTTAAATTTAAATATTAAGTAAATTTACTCTTATGCTAAGTCTATTGTATATATATCTATAATGCCAAAAAATTGTTTACTTGTAATAATATTGCAAATAATAAAACATAGCAAAATTTAAAAATATATATTCACCACACTTACGATTTAAAAAATTCCCAACTATCATGTCTAAATGTAATTTGTAAAAAATAAAATAATTTAATTACAAATAAAGGTTTTAAATATAACAAATCTTACCCTAAATACTATAATTAACTATGTTTTCATTGCAGTATTAATGTACTAAAGCCACATAGCTTCACTATTTTTACCTACTTTTTACGAATAACGAAGTATAATAAAGATTGCAGATGTTTTTTAAGAAAAAATAATTAAAATAAATACATTCTTCTGAGGAAGCGTTAGCGATTTATTATATCAGAGAATTATTAAATCCATAGCTAGAGTAAATTCCAAATATTAACTGTAAGCTAAGCACGGCAAACGAGAGCGAAGATCCACACAAAGACGAATCCGATAACTCCACCCCCCCATTATAGTACTACATAGAGAAGATCGGATCAAAAGGGAGAGGCCGATTAATATATAGATGTACAGCGGCCGCTCACGCGCCGCAGGATTATACAGTAGCGCGCACGATATAGATATACTTAGGTACACTCGCTCGACCTTTATTTCGACACTCTCGTTGCCAAAAATCAGTTTAGCTCGACCCAGCGACCGAGCCGGATGGGCGAAACCTCACGAATTGCCTAGTGCGTGTAATTAAATTTCATTTCAATTCCGTTTAGTAATTTATTTTTTTTGCCTACGTTGAGGCTCGTAGACCAGCGCTAGAGTGCCTTGCATCACGCGCGTTTTTATTGTCTCCATTCAAAGAAAACTCCGTTTGCTTGCGTCCGAATTGTACGCTCGAGGGAGGTGGAGCAACGCAGCATTTGGTGAGCCAAGTAACTCAATTATTGCGAGAGCGATTTGCGTGCCTCTTCTAGGCAAATACTTGAATACGATATAATTTGTTTATGTTAAAAGGATTAAATTGTCGAGCCACTTGATTTCGTAGCGTGCCTTTATATTGCGCTCGGCGTAAATTTTGTCACTTGATTTTGTCATACAATTAAATTGCGTATTAAAGGACACATTGTTAAAATTTAATCTTAAGATAAGGTGTGAGGGTATTTCTTTCTTTTCTATTTCTATTTATTCAAAATATATTTATTTAAGTGAATGTGCCTGTCCGTAACCCGAAACTCAGTCCGAAAACCGAACGTCTCTGAAGCCGTCCGACCCACGACTCTGCCTCTGTCTAGTCGAGCCTAGATCATTTCTAGAAATAATAAAGTAAAATTAATTAATCGAGCCGCACTGCTCGAACGCCAAATTAAGGTAGCTCTTAATTTCATTAAATCAGTGCCTGGCGCCCTGAATTCAAATCTGCCTATGCAGATAAATATTAAAAATATAATTAAAGTCAGCTGCCAGAACTTTGACGGCGAGCTGACGACCTTTTTAATCCTTTGCCTTCTGCTTGTATACGCAGAGAAATTACTGGGCCGCTCCCACGCCTAAATAAATTCCCACGATACAACCTTAACCGCTAGACATAAAAATTGTAGGTTACCGTCATAGTAAATAAGTACACGCGTATCAAGAATTAGTTTTTTAAGTTTTTCTTTTATTTGTTCATAGGACACTTCCTTCAAGAAGTAAGCGCGAGGCATTATCATTTTTAGTTGTTATTACTTTTCTTTGTTATTAATTGTAAGTTTAATAGATCAATAAATCGTCTTTGTTAAGCTTAAAGCATTTGAGTACACCCGATTATTGTCCCGTGTTAAATGATTCCACTATTCCGTCCTCCATCTTTCCACCCTGGTTCTCTGAGCATCCCAGATGGAGCTCGGAAGGATCTAACTTGATCCTCTCCCCGTCCACTAGACAATCACCTCGTTACAGGATAAAAAAAATATTTTTAAATTTTTTAGTGGTTCGTAAACCCTTTATGAGACGTTTTTAAGCATCTTGGTAGACGTGTGAAAGTCTTTGGAAACCATCGACAAAGTTTTTCGGTGAGTTAGGAGATGAGTTTTTTCTGGGTAGTAGCGTGCTTTTTGTCTGGTTATTCAAATTTTTAATCTGTTAATTATATATAACAGTACAACGTATATAATATATGTTATTTTATTACTTCATGGCAATATTGTCGTCGCCATTCGTAAGTGGGCTTGCTTTCGTGGAATTACACGTGCTGCATGAACATTGAAAAAAAAACACGGGATGAAGCCCTGTGATAAAACTACATGCTGAAATCACATGGTAAAACCACGTAATGAAACCACGTGGTTCCACCAGGTAGTGCAATGTTTCAAATTTTTACGTGGTTTTCTTCTAATCACGAGAATGTTTTCTGTTAATCGCTTGAATATTGTTTATTTAAAAATAAATCGCTTGTTTTTGTTACAAAAGATGACTAGAATTAATTAGAATAAAAAAATAACTAATAAAAAAAATTAAAAAAGAACTTGTTCCTGCCGGTCCTTGAACCACGCACCTTCGGGTTATCAGTCGTTACCTTACCTCATCAACCACAATAACTTATGCACACCCAGATAATTCTGATTAGTACTGATTCTGATATACATGAACTGCGTATAAACAGTTGAACATAAAAAATAACTCTGCAAGTAGTATAAGCACAAACAGTATTAATGATGAATTCAGGTCTTCATTACTATATGTAGAATATATTGGTGGAAGTTATTTCTGTTTATAGTTTTCTTGTATAATGATGTAAGGGTGTTCCAAAAGTATGGATACGGCATGATTTTCTGAAAACCATGAGTCGTAGAGAAAAATTTTGAAGACAGAGGTTTAGGATTTTTCCCTGGCTAACTGAAGGCGACCTTGTATTTGATCAAGACACTAAGTTCCAAGGTCATTTGAAGGTCAAGTTTATTTTTTTCTATGAGACCCTATATTTTTGACATCGGAAATAAATAAAGCGGAAAATTTTACATTCAGATATGTTCTTGGCCATTTCAATAATTTTACCTTTGAAGGTCATGGTACAGGTCAAATAAAAGGGATAGTATAATTATTCGAAATGTAACGATAGAAGGGAAGAAGCAAAACAACTGGTTCATTGAATTCTTCCTCAGCTATCTGACGGTGATCTTCGATTTGACCCTGACCCTGACTTTAAGGTCATTTGAAGGTGAAATCTTCTTTCCATTATTTTGTAGCTCATTTTTTAATGGCAACTAACTTTGTAAATATCATAGTTATCTTATAAAATATCTATTTATATATACATATATATATACATGCTTATGTGCGTAATTCTGGGATTCTTAAAAGATTGTTCACAACGGCAGGGTTTTAGCGAAATGAAAGTTGTGTTAATTATATAATGAACTAAAACCCCACAACCTCCGACCCCAACGATGTTCGCCTGCGATGCCCCAGAAATACCACAACTTGACTATTTATACATATATATAAATAATCAAGTTCTGGCATTTCTGGAACCATTTTTAGTATGCATTTTTACTTTCTGGGATAAATGCGTTTTTCTGGGAGATCCCAGAAAAGAAATAGATGGATTGTCATTTTCTGAGATATTCTGGTGCGTATCACAATATTTCTTTGGTAACATTTTCGTGTCTTAATACATAATAGTGACCGGAAATAGAAGCGGGCACCGCAGGCGAATATCAATGGGGTCGGGGATTGTGGGGTTTTAGTTTATTATATAATTGACACAACTTTCATTTCGCAAAGACCCAGCCGGTGTGAACAATCTTTTAAGAATCCCAGAATCATTTCGTGACCTCGCTCGCATCCCGTTTCCCCGCTCGTGCGAATACCGCCCTCGCCGTTCGTGGCGGACTGGCCGGCATTTACGGCGGGAAAGGCCGTACGGTTTCGCGATTTCGTGAGCCTTTTCAGCTACGAGTTCCCGAGGAGTGAGAGAGACAGGGAGAGCAGCTGTCTCTCTCCAACGAAAAGCCGAGAGAGATATCTCTCGGCGTTGCTAGCAGGTCCCGGCATTGCACGGAGGTGCGATTGTACCAGCGGCTAACGTCCGCCCGCACCTCCCGCCGCAACGAAGGAGCGCCGCCACAGCACAGCTGCAGCCCACCATCCCGCCAGGGCAAGTCGCCCTGGCCGTGCGCATCCCCTAGCATGGACCCCGTTACAATATATACATATTATACATATATATATATATACATATATAAATAAACATTTATATATAAATAGTCAAGTTCTGAGATTTCTGGGACGTTTTTAGTATGGATTGTTACTTTCTGGGAGATCCCAGAAAAATAATAGATGGATTCTCATTTTCTGGGATATTCTGATGCGTATCACAATATTTCTTTGGTATCATTTTCGTGTCTTAATACATAATGGCGACCGGAAATAGATGCAGGCGCCGCAGGCGAACATCATTGTGGTCGGGGGTTGTGGGGTTTGAGTTTATTATATAATCGACACAACTTTCATTTCGCAAAGGCCCAGCCGGTGTGAACAATCTTTTAAGAATCCCAGAATCACGCACATACGCGCGCATATATATAGTCAAGTCTGGTGTTTCTGGGACGAGTTTTATCGTTTGCATGAAATTCAGATAAAAATTGTGTACTTAGATGCATGGACAGGCTTGTTATTTATTTTAACTGAATACTATTTTTTTTCAAAAATTTTATTGTAAGGTAAATTGCAATTAGTATTATATCTTACATAAAATAATCACACTATTGTTATTATTATGTATATTGAAATTAAATTTTATTTGATAAGAAAATAGGAGTCTTTTGTAATATTCTTAAATTATCATAATAATTAAAAAAATTTTTAGTGTACCAACATCAGCATGGTCTGAAGTAACAAAACAAATTATTGAGCTGTTTCCCACTGAATCCGAAGATTATTATTATGAAGCATAATCTAGAAATTCTACTGGCCATATCGTGAAGACTCGTGGTTCGTTATAGAACCGTTACTTATATGTGCGTGCACTATTGCGTGAACCAGGCGTGATTGATGATGGTGATGACAGTGAAGATCAAATTAAACCGTTCAAAAGTATATAATTATTTTTTAATTTCATTTAATTGTATTTAATTATATTCCATAATAACATTTTTTAGAAAAAATAATTGATGCCTCAATATTTTTAACCGACGAAATTTGTGATAATTACTCCAGTTCTGATGTTATCATTGAGCGAGATAGGACTTTTCATGAAAGACTAAGAACAATTGAAGCATTACAGCGGACCAAAAAAAAATCAGAATCGCTGCATGACGTTATAATGGAAAGTTTTCCTTGCCTTACTCAATCATTGATTGTTCCATTAGTAAGTTACATATAATATATGTAATTAGACTTACTTTAATGTATAAATAGTAATTGATTTTTATGTTACAGTTGGAATCAGATTTAAAAAAAATTATTGAAGGATTAGCTAAGAATAATAAAGTTAATTCAAACATTGTACAATTCTGTTTAAGTGAATTTAGCAGAAACTGACCTCATTTAGCTAAATCACTCATAGATTTTTTGACTAAACTTCGTAATAAAGACGTTCAAAGATTTATGAGCAGCGTACAAAACTACATTTCTAATGGTAAGATTATAAATACAAGCATAAATTTATCTACATAAATACTGAATTAAAGATATAATTTTTAATTTGTTTAGGTATCTGTATCAGTGAATTGGCATTATTGTCGTTGTCTGTCTTTCTTAATATTCCAAAGTCAGTCCAAGTTGATAACACTGTAAATAATATTTCTAAATCACAAATATCAAATAGTTTTATTTTATATGTGGAGGTATTAAATTAAAAATTTATTTAAAGTAAAGTATTGAACATTTTATAACAAATTTCACTTATTTTTAGAATATTGTTGCTGTTGACGAAAAAAAGAAAAGAGCATGAAGTATTTTTGGAGTCTCTAAATCAACCAATTTTGCCATGCGTTATTTTGTAGGGGCCATTAAATAGTCTACAAGTATAACTTGTACTCAATGGTTTTCAGCATACTTCCGAACCGATACAAGCTGCAGAAACTTGCTTTCAGTGCTTAACTGCATTTTAATCGTGGCCATTTTTATGTGATTTCATATGGGCATTTATTCAAAGATTTGTATATGGAATGCCATGCATGAAAAATTATTCGGTTGTTACAAAAGATGTTACAGATTTAAGAACCACAGTGAATAAGTAAAGATTTATTATTTGCGTAGTTATAAGTCTAATAATAGAGAAGTATCATAAGGTTAATTATACTCGTTTTAATTGTATTAGTCGAAACAAAACGTTAAGTTATTTATTTAATAAACGTAAAAATTATATTTATATTTTTATATATTAAAAAAAAAGCGTACTTTTAGTAGTCAGTAAAAAAAATAAACATGACGTTAACGGCAATATACGAAAGTATTTTACGTTTTATTTTAATGCTGTATGGTGATTCAATATATCCAAGGAAACTAGTTGAGGATGTGATAGATTACATAGATCATTTTGCCAATAATGTTTACGTGCCAACTTTAAAATGCGATATCTCTTTAATATTAAAAAACAAAAGCTTATCTGTTAATGATATTGATGACGTTAAAAAATGTTTGGACAAATACAAAAATGTATTTAATAATTTTAAAACTGAGCATAAACTATTTGAAGCTTTTAAAGAAAAAGGATATGTTAACTAAGAAGAATTTTCAATTGGAAAAGAATTTATTAAAAAACAAGTTTATAATAAAATTGGGTTAGTCGAAAAATTCAAGTACGCTGTTTATATTCCTTTAAAAAAAACGTTAAAAAATTTTTTAGAAGTACCTGGTTTATTTCATGATATCTTAAATTGTATAAAAAGTTTAAAGGAAAATTCACCAATAGTAATTAACATTATGCAAGGAAATTTATGGCTAAAAGAGTATTCTAGTAAATTTGGAAGTGATATAGTTTTACCGTTATATTTCTTTTATGATGATTTAGAAGTCGGAAATGCCTTGAGCAGCCACAAAAATTCCAAAAACTTGCTTAACGAAAAAAAATATGTAAAATAAATAAAATTTCTAAATCTCCTACATCAAATAATAATAAAAATTCTACATCTCTTATATCGAAAAAGATACAAATACAAAATTTCTAAATCTTCTACAAAAACAAAAAATTAAATACTCTATATCAAATAACATAGACAAGCTAAATCTATATAAATACTAAATCTGTTGCATCAAAAAATTATACAAAATAAAATAAATAAAATTCCCAATTTTCTGTGTTTAATAAATAAAATATTTCAATATCGTAAAATGATATTTAAATACAAATTACTAAATAAAAATAACAATAAAGATTCTAAACTTTCTATATCGAAAAAATATCTATTCTACATCTTCTACATCATAAAAATATCTAAATAATAATATTTCTTTTCTCTTGTGACGCGTAATTATTCTCGCGAACAATAATTCGCGTCCTCACGAGCAACGGCTAATTATCCAAACGAGCGTGACTAATTAGGCTAACTGCCGCGCGCAAGGGAGCGAAGCACCTACCGGAGGTGCTCCCATGAGTAGCTATGAAAGCGAGCGATAGAGAGATATGGCGCGATCGGCAGGATCGCGCCAGCCCCGAAAAAACTCGAGAGAGAGGCCGCGACTACGATCGACAATAGACGTGTTTCGGCTAGGAGAAATCAATTGTGATTGCGAGCGGCGAAAGATTTTGCGGGTGCGTAAAGGCGTGTTGTGGTTGGTGCAGTAGGTGAGTGCGACGTGCATCGAAGTGCACCGGCGTAGCGTAACCCATTCAGGAGGTATATTCTCCCGAGCATTCCATCAACAGCGACAGGCAGAGGGTCGAGTGGCCTCCCTCTACGTCCAAGTAGTTGCATGGTGACTGGACAGGCCGGCCACTCACGAGGGTAGATCGGGAGTAAGGAGTTTCATCCAGGAACACTCCGTACACCAAGTAAGTTGCAATAGAATTGGCGAGCGATAGAAGATAGAATTGTGCGCGTGTTCGGACATGCAGTCTGGACGCTTCTTCTTTGTATAGTCTTTCTCTCTCTCTCTCTCATACTCGCACGGTTGCGAGAGCAGTTGTTGTGTACCGGCGTGTTTACGCCAGTGACGAAGCGAGTCTCCGAGTGTAGCCAAGCTGCAAGTCAAAGCTGAGCAGCCAAGCCAGGCAACGGGAGCCGGCGGTGCTTGTGTGGATACACGTACGCATGCAGGCACACCGAGAACGAGAAGTGAGAGCACGGAGCTCTCACGTTGTAACAGGCCGCGACAACTCATGGTTTGAGTTGCCGTCGGACGTGCTCGGTACGTCCCGGGGTGAGTACTTGTGGAATAGTTACTTCCCGAAAGACCTGGTTACAACTGGCGTCCTGTACGTGTCTGCATGGGCAAGGACACGAGAAGCGAAAAATATTGAAAGTTAATTTTTTTAGCAGACGCGTGCGGTATAGTGAGGTACTGCGAGGGACAGGGAAAAGCGGATTTTCCCTCGTTATAGATAGGTGAGAGAGAGAGAGCTGCGGATTGCGGCGTGTGCTCCCTAAGGAATAAAGGTAACCCACTGAAAAAGTGTATGTTTTTCTCTTGTCTAAATAATTTTTTTTTGTAAGAATTATTTTTAATAAAATTATTTTTCAAAAGAATTTTGTTTTATCGCCGGGATTGTTTTCGATAAAAATTATTTTTTCGCCAAAATTTTTTTTTGCGTGCAGAATTTTTTCTGATCAAGGTTATTTTTCGGAAAAATCATTTTTGTGTGGTTTTTCGGAAAAATTATTTTTGTGTGGTTTTTCGGAAAAATTATTTTTGTGTGGTTTTTCGAAAAAATTATTTTTTGACCGGGAATGATATCTTTTAAGGAAAGTTTCTTTTAGTCAAGGAAAACAAAAATTTTTTTCTCTTTGTTAATTTTTCTTAAAGATAATTTTTTCGCGAGAATTGTCTCCTTCGTGAGAATTAATTCTGTACGCAAAAATTGTTATTTCGCAAAAAGAACTAGTATTTTTTTTGAGTTGTTTGCACAAAAAGAATTTTTCGTGAAAGTGAACTGGTTTCGATTAAAATCAGTTTTGGCGCAAATTAGTAGTATTTGCACCAGGTTTTTTTTGCACAGTTTGCACTCGTGAAATACACTTTTTCAGTAGGGGCCTACGGCTGATAGCTTAGATACAGGTGTGAATAATTGAAATTGTAATTAGTAACACGATCAAGAATTTTAGAGACACGTTCACTCTCGCATATCCTCAAAACAGCAGCATGAAAGAGGAATCCATGCAGCTACAAGAGGATCCTCTCTCTCAAAGCAGACAGCAAAGGAGAGAGGAAACACCAACCGAGGGCGCTCATCGGAGCGCCACGTCACAGTCTGGATATGACAGACATATTGAAGACCACGCTGATCCAAGCCACATAGCCGGTCGATGGAACTTAAAGTTCACAGCGATACAAGGCGAAGACGTCGAATCTTTCCTGAGAAGATTCGACGAAAACGCTCGTGCAGCAAGATTCGACGAAAACGCTCGTGCAGCAAGATTTACGGAAGGAGACATGCTGGCGTCCCTACCGTGCGTACTAACGGGAATTTCTGGAATGTGGTACATCAGCTACAAAGAAGACTGGCGTACATGGACGGAGTTTTGTCACGCGATACGACGCAGGTTCAGTTACACACACAATAAGCAAGAACGATTAAGAGACGACATCAGGAGTCGTTTCCAACATGAAGAGGAAACGAGTAGCCGTTACGTAACATGCATGGAGTTCATGTTACGAGAAATTCGACCGAGGATGTTGAGAAGAGAGGAGATAGATAAAATCTATCTAAATTTATTACCTCCTCTCAAACGATTGGTCCGCAGAGAAGAATGCGACACCATCGATGACCTGATGGATCGGTGCGCAGAAACTGAGTATGTTCTGGAGAGAGCGAAAGGTGACAGAGCACCATTCTCTCCAAGCAAAGCAGTGATGTCAGGAGCAGTTTATAAGCCGACAGATTTCGTTGCAGCAGTGGATGAGCTAGAGCTCCAACACCGGCAGGAAGAGGCAGAATGGCGCCGATTGGAGGCAATCAGGAATAAAATCCTATTCGAGGAGCTGCGGGAGACGAAGCTCCAGATGAAGAGAGACAGCTGGGAGGAGAACCCCAACCGATTCTTCTGCTATGTGTGTGGCATGCCTGGGGTGAAGAACACCCGCAAGTGCCCCCGCATATCCACACACTACTAGTGCTTGACGCAGTAGAGGCGGCAGGAGCCGCCCCGTTAGACGATGGACAGTTCTCCGTTTTCTTTCCTTTTGTATTATCCTCTTATTCATATTTACTTCTTTCCGTTCTTCTTCTTATTTGCTTCGTTTCCTTTTTCTCTTTCCATTTTCTTAAATATATCCAGTTTAGCTTTTTCGTACATGCAACTGATTGTTGGAGTCTGGTTGAATATGAGACAACTAACAAAAGGTTTGAAAATATTGGAATCGGATAAGGAAGAATATTGACAAATTGTAACATAAAGTTTTAAAAGAATATGCACAACATTAATCGAAAAAGAACTTCGTTTTAAAGTTGGGAGAAAATTGGCTTCAGTGTGCTGTCTCCTTCAGAAATAGATTGAGATGTCTCCTTTTTCAATTGGCTTCTAAATAATGAATTTTTTCCTCGTAACCGACTGTATTATGTAGACCACACGAGATATATCTGTAAATTAAAAAAAATATACCGCATCAATATATACAAATTTACGATTACGCAGTTAATTAAAAAATGTTGTAGTGCTAGATATGAAATGTAAAGAATATATATGGGAGCAGCGCATTTTTTTCGTAAAAGGTGCTCTCTTCAACTCGCCTACAATCCTGCATTGAGTGTGTCAGAAAAAAACAAAGTATGTATATCGATAGATTTTTTCCTACTCTTTCTAATGGTGCCATTATTTTTACTCCAAAGCCCTTTTTTCTGGTCGAAAATTCAATCTGAATGTTCAGACCATTCCAAAAAAATATATCATTTTTTTTTTTAAATAAATTTCACTATTCGAAAGTACAAGTCTTAAGCTACAAAACCCTAAATTTTCAAGTTGGAGAAATAAAGGGTTCAAAAGTATGAAGTTGCGCCTCGTCCAGAATGACACGTTCAGAAGCTGTTTGCTCAGTATC
>UELU01128356.1:0-70586 GCA_900490025.1 Megastigmus dorsalis
ATGTATACGATTCTTGAAGAGTCTATTGGAATATTACGAACCGAATAGTTATATCCAAACATTTTAATCAATTAACGATTCTGCTGTATTTATTCCTAAAAAGAATTCGAGGGAAAAAGCATCGGTGGAAGCATTGAGCTGTGCCACCCGTTAGAATACGGCGTGATTGTTCGAGCAGTCTATCTACATGTATAGGTCCACCTCTGGCCATTCGACTTGATTTTATATAAATATATATACTCTGCTCAGAGTTGTTCACTGACAGTCGTTAAATGCTTCCGACAGGTTTCGAAGTGATTCTGGAAGAGCTTAAACTGAAAAACAAGTTGCATTGGCAGTCCCCTTCTTGTTACCGATTAGTTATGTATTCGATCAAATATAACGAGACTTGCGCGGATTTAAAGAGATCGACACGTTGGCAGGATATTTTTAACCATTTCGAATCTCACCTTCTTAAGAAAATTTTAATCGCAAACAAAACTGAAATGAAAATATTACAAGCCACGGATTATTCCTCAATAATATGGTATAAACAGGTTTCAAGTATTCAACAGGTTGAATATGGCGAATTGAATATTCATTTACTGTTAATCCATATTTCACTTGTACGGGTGACTTCTATCAAATGCGCCACGTCTTAATAGTTAAGAACTTAATAGTTAAGAAACGTACGTTAATAGTTAAGAACTAGAGCTTCATGACAAACGTATTCGTATTTAATATAGGTGATATTCATTAATTGTACTGTAAATGAACCGATCATTTAATACAAGACATCTTTTTTCTCAGTGCACCGAGTTCAATGGTCTCTTATCGGGCTCTAACTTTTTACCGGTCTGCAGCAGCGTTTCTCTCGATTTCTCACGAAAATTGAAATGAAAAGGAAAAAAAAGTTACGAAAAAACGACAAAAAATAATATTTAGAGCTATGGAGGAGTTTAAGAATTTGTTGCTCGCTAACAAGAGACGTATTTTCTGACAGTTTGAAGCATTTAAATGATTTACTGAAGAAATGAAAAATATTTTTAAAATTAAAAATTTTTAGTTTTTTTTTTTTAATTATTTATACAAATTTTTAACCAAATTCAACTTACCATGTCTCAAATTAACCTTTTTTTGTGAAGTTTAAAAATGTATCTAATTGTTATAAAAAAAATGTTCCGGCAGTCTAAACTTTAATGAAATTTAAAGTCATATTTCAATAATCAATAAATCATATAATCAATAAATATATCGATTTTTCCAATTGGTATACTGAATCGAATTACTATAAATTTCCGACTCTTTTTAGCTAATTCTACTGGACTATCGCTATTTTTTGTGAGAAGCGACAGGTCGCAAGCGGCGATCCGTGTGCATGTGTGTGTCGCGCATTTAAATTCTCTGTACTTTGCCTTCTCGGTTCGCGAAGATTGTATTGAAATAGTTGTATTTCTTATGTGAAATAATATACTTAGAGTTCATATTTTATTCGCGTCGTCGTTATTTGCGAGCCACTTCCTTAATTGCCCCTTTCATCCCGCGATTACCGCAAATATTCTCTCGAACAACGACTCTTACGTTTGTCAACGGTTGCTGTCCTATAAAATACTGCGTAAGCCGCATACACGGCGATCGAAAAGGATCGTTCGAAATCGCATTTTTTATCCACCGACTTAAGTCGATAAAAGGATAAACCACAGGGCAAATTCGCTAAGAGGCGAATTTGCAGACGGATGGCAATCGAAAAGCAAGCGAAAAGACTTGCTACAAAAGCGAGCGAAAAGGCTTATGTATATATGTAATCGTCTAAGACAAACAAGAGGTGTGCCTACTTAAATGTTGAGCGTCGCGTTGTCTAGCAACGAAAATAAATGATAAGAAATTCATTAAACAACCGAGGTAATTTTTGTAATCAAAATTTAAGACTTCGTCACGTGTATCTCAGCAGCGGAATCATCAACTAGTTATAAATAAAATATTCTTTAATTCAATTTCAGAGTTTCCTTTTATTGTGCGCAATTATATGTATTACAATGACTCTAAACTATATGCGTACTCATATACTTATATGTTTATTCATTTATTTAAGTAACAATATTTATGTAATAAATAAATAATATCATTACCATAGAATTAAAACGCAGAAAGCGTGGGTTCGATCCTTCCTTAGGACCATTTTTTTTTCAATAAACTTATTCTGGCTATTCGGTATTACTTGAATTAGAATACTTTGATATTGTATGGGGTCTACCCCCTGACTACATGCATGGATCATTATTAAGAGTCAGTCGACAACTACAAAATAACTGGATGAGTTTTTTAACAAAGACGATTTAACTAAAATTAGACGTAGAATTTCGCAAACACTTTCGACCCCTCAGACCAACCCGCTGTATTTTTTATTGTGTTAACATTGAGGCCTTTTTTAAAGGCCTTCGAGTGACAAGTAAACTGCTCATCAATCCCACAGATTTTCAATACATTTCTTAACCACCTGACAATAGTTTATGATGTTGCTGGTTTGAAGGGTTTTTTAAACGTTAAAAATAAATTTAATTTGTTTCCTCGAGATTGTTTTGTATGATTGATATAATAATTTAAAATTTTGGCACTGCAAACGTGCGGTCTGTTATTAAAATAAGGTAAAAAAGCATAAGGTTGAGGTACACCTGGTCTGGAGGTTTTAATTAAATCATAATTTTTTAATTTTACGCCCGTAGGCAATGTTTTAATACTGTCTAGCTTTAACAATGCTAAGTTTTGTATAAGAAAACCTGAACCTAAGGAAAGAGCAGTGTCAGCTTTAGAGTTAATCTTTGTAAAGTTAAAGAGTGTAATGGAATCTACTAGGTTTCTAATTCTTTCGGCACTATGTCTAAGTCCCAAGTATTCGCGTACTTAGGTTGTGTTGGTCTAAGCTTGAAAACTCCGCGGAATAAACGATTTAAATCAGTATTGTTTGACAACTTGTTATTGTATAATAATGATGTCGCAGCTCTCATTGGGTTTAGTGTACCATACTGTACACCGCGTTTGAATTGCTCGGATGGAAATCTCAGAATACAATTTTCATCAGTACTGAAAATATCTAAACCATTATTCTCACAGAAATATTTCCACTTTTTGAGCGCTTAGTTGTACTGTTTGAAGGTGTTTTCGGATAATGCAGCTAAGATAATGTCAATCAATGTCTCGTTTAAGTTTTTCATTACACCATTCCCCTATATCACGAGCAATTTTGTTTAATCATGGAAATTTAATCCCACCCATTTTATTGATATATGAGATAGCGACAATATTATCAATTATCAAGAGAATTTGGCAATCCCGACCGTTTTTGGCAAAACATTGTAACGTGAAAAGGACTGCCAATAATTCTAGAACATTTATGTGAAAAGATCTTTCTTGTTCGTTCCACAATCCGTGAACACTATTGCCACCGTAAGTGCCTCCCCATCCAGAGCTTGAGGCAGTCAAGATTTTTTGGTCCCACCAAGATAAATCTTTAAGAGCTAAATCAGTTAGATTTAACATTTTTCTTTTACTACTGGAGCCAATTAATCTCTGTGTCCACTTTATTCTCTCTAATTCTTTATATTGAAGCCAGCATGGTTTGACCGCGGGACAACCAGAAACTAAGGTGCCAATTAAATGCTAAAGCTCGCTACTCTTACAAGATTTTTCGCAGATAATTTTATTTGGATTACTTTTTATTGAGTTGTTCTTTTTCTCGGTTAATTCAATATTCATGTTTCTCGAATCTATTAAAAATCCTAAATTTTTACAGACCATTTTAGGTTCAAAAACAGATTTTTTGAGATTTATTAGGAATCCTAAATCAGACAGCAGATCTTTAATAATTTCGGTCTTGACTGCACATTCTTCTCTAGAACGGCCAAAAATGAGAAAATCGTCTAAATAGTTCGTTACTTGAATAGCTTTATTCCTTACGAAGGCTAATGTTATTGTTTTATTGTAAGTACTATTAGTAAATAATTAAAAGATTATCTTTATTGTACTGTTAAAATTAATTATTTCACTTAATAAATTTCGGAAAATGTCATATTTTTTTTTTATTTCCCTTTCATTCATCTTTTTTAATAATTGTAATAAATAAAAGTAATAAATAAATAATAAAAAATAATAAAAGTAATAAGTAAGTAATAAAAAATGAAATTTTGTATTGTGTACTGTAACGGGGCTGTTCTTCTCGCGGTGAGAACGTACTTGCGTTCTCACTCCTACCTGCATACACGTTGCAGCGTCAAAATCAAACGATAATTTGACGCTGTGCAGACTCCAAAAGCTCTCGTTTACAAACACGAGACTCTCTTGAAGAGTCTCGTTTTCCGTTGTTCAGAAATATTGCTTGCGAGCACCGTGCAATGCTCGCAAGTCCTGCTGCTCAGATTTAATGCACAGTAGAAATGCTTTTCTACTGTGCCCGCGGAGGCGGCGGTAATCGCGGGAAATTAAGGGGAAGAATTCGTTTTATCTCGCAGAAATAAGAACGTCATAAATAGCTTATTATTTCATATATTCTCGAATAAAAACAATCAACGGTTACATACAAATCCTATATTAACCGCGAACCGAGAAGGCTGGCAAAACGCGGGAAACGGCCGCGAATCACACACACGCACACTCGTACACGGCTTGCCACTTGCAAGCCGTTAATACAGTACTTAGAGTACTTACTCTTTGGTGTACCACTCTCTCTCGCTCGCTCGCTTTCTCTCTCTCGCTTTCTCTCTCTCTCTCTATCCCTGTAGTTGAGTGGAGATTGCACTGGCTGCAGTCCAGTGCAATACTAAAAAAGCCTATGAAGGTGGTTCACACACACACTCACGATCACGAATCGCGCGCTTTGATTCTCGCAGAGTGCTCCTTTCGCGGCGGAAAATGATCTGTCGGCGCGATCTCATTACCCTATCGCGCCGTCTGTCTCTGCCTAATTCACTCTCTCTCTCTCTCTCTCTCTCTCTCTTTCTCGCGACACGGGCCACGCTCGCTATCTCGCTCACGTTTACCTTAGCCTGCGCGTCGTTGGATAGAGCGTGTCATCGAATTACCGAGCAAATTTCATATTTTCACAGTACATCTGCATATGCATTTTACACTTGGCCATCTCGCCTCTCAGCAAAACCTATACCGCCCCACGGGTGAGGCAGTATGGGTATTTAGAAGTACTTGCTAATATTGTTATTTTACAAAAAAAAAGTAATTTTTCCATGCTTCAACGTATTTAAATTAAAATCTTAGATCATTTTAGAATCTAATAGAACTGTTTTCTATATTTTAGTCCGTATAAATAATAAAAAATAAATTCGTTGAACTTTTTTATACCCATACCGCCTCACTCTCCCCTCCATGTAAATTCTTATTATTATACTTGCATTGTTACCAACAGTATGAACTGTAAAAATCTTGATTTAAATATGTATTTAGGCATAATAGGATTCCAACAATCACAATAATAATAATTAATACTGTTTTTAAATTGAAAATTTTATTACAGTAATAACAATATTAATACAATGCTTAAAAAAGCGTATAAACGAAAAAATAGATTTCATTCGAATTACAAATATGTTTTATTGGGAATAAAAACATCCGAATTTTATTTATTACCCCATCCCCAAAGTCCTTTGACCAATCCTGCAAGACCACTTTTTTCACCCTTTTTGTCTTGCTCTTGTAATTTATCTGATAAATCAGGAAATTCAATCATATTAAATGCTAAATCAAAGAATAGTGGCTTACAAGGAATACTTTGCATTGGAGGTGGCAGTTTACACACATTGGGTTGCTTGGTTAACAATGCTTGGTCTTCTACATATTCATGTAACCTTTCTGAAAGCATTTTCTTGCTCTTTATTTGCTTGTTAATTCCTATGTCTTCCTCTTGGCCTTCTTCTAAAACACTATGTGCATGAGCTGCACACTGTTCACCTTCAATTAACGATTCTAACTTAACTAAATCATTTTTAAGACCAGTAGGTAAAAATGCTTTATGTTCCATTGCATCTTTGACATGTTGCAATGATCTTTGATATAGTGCCATTGCTTCACGCCATCGATGAAGATTTGCTAAAGATTTCGCCATATAGAAGCAGCGGAATGCTCTATAACTTTTAGTCTTAGCATCATGTTCTTGCAAAAAACTCTCATCATCTTGCAATTGTGACATTTCAACAAGATTATGAAGTGCAGCTTCATATAATCGCACAATGTCTTGTGATTTGGCTTTTTCAGATTCTTTAGCAATCTTGACTAAAATAAGATTACGCTCCAAAGTTCGAGATAATCTAATGTACTGCAAGTATGAAAATAAATGTTGATGAGTTTTATCACCATCTTTACTTTTTAAATCATTTTTGAACTCTTCACGAACTGCAGCAATAGCATCTTTGCAATCTATTAAATGTGCTTCAAGAATGTCAATCTTTGCTTGATTTCCATCAGCTTTATCCAATGTACTGTTCAATGTAGAATCTGCCATAAGCAGTGCCGCAGCTTTTGGTGGAGCTGTTCCACAAGATTTGCCACGCCATGTTATATCTTCTGTGGTAGCTTGTTTTTCACGAGTTTGAGTTATCAGAGAATCTAAATTATTCAGTAATTCTCCACTTAATTTACCTCGCATTTGCATAAGATCATCTATTGCAGTGGTATCACCTATATTATAAGCACAATATCTTAAATTTGGTGCTAGTTCTTCAACGCGTGCTTTATAAATAATTTGTTCATGTTCTGGCAAAGCTTTTGCAAGATTTTCATAAACAACTTGTGCTTTTTTAAAGTTCTCCATTGCTGGTACCCAAGACTGCAATTCAAAGTTTATGGATCCTTGAATATATGCAACATATGCTTGAGCTTCTAATTTTGTTCGTGGATCACAATCAATATTCTGAAAAATTTAATAAAATGTTCAATATATATTGTTTTGGAATTTGTATAAAAATAATAATGAAATAGATTGAAAGCATTTTAAATTAAATAGGTATTTTAAATACATATTTTAAAACTTTTTTTCATGTTTATAATTGGAAATTAGCTATGGAATAATAGATAGAATCAATAAACAGCTGAAAGAAGAAACCCAATGTTTTTGTAATTAAAAAGTAAACATAAAAAACATTTGTTAATTTAATATTTTTGTATACTGCAAAGACTATACATGTTCAATATATGTTCTTCAGATGGAAAGTTAAGGTTTCTCCTACAAAATGATTTATTAAAATTAATCTTTAATTAAAAACATTAACACTCAGAATTATAATTATTGACTAAATATTGTGATAAGAATTTAAAAGTATGAAGATTTTACCTCTATAAGTTGCTGTAGCTCTAACGCATAACTTCCAGCTTTTCTCAGTCTTGAAATCAAATGAAACTTTTTTCGAGGTTCAGTGTTGGATTCTTGGCGTAGTTGCATAGCATGACTCCAAGCTCGTTCAGACATAGTTAGTGGAATTTGCAAAAATTTATCATCACTGACCATAGCTGGTATTACGTCACGGCGTTTAAAGTGTCTTCTATCACCCTGTGGAACTTTAAGTACTTTTCGCAGTCGTCGTAAACGTCTAGAACAGTACCCCCTGTACCTCTGATAGTCTCCATGTCTTAAACCGTGTTGTTGTTGAGCATCTTTGATGATTTTAAGTACTAAAACCATAGCAAAAGTAAAGTAGAAATAGAAAAAATAAATTAAACGCTTTAAATACTCGAGTTTAATTGAAAATTTTTAGTAACATATGGGAAAATACTGGATTTGATTTGAGGTTAAAGGAAGGTGCTACACACGACTCACTTTCCAAAGAAAAAACTTTCTGCTCTGGTACAAAAACCTCTTCTTGTTCAACATCACTACTGTCCTTAGGTACCATTGTTAGACATACGATTTTTCAAAGAGTAATGCATTCACAAAAATCAAATGAATATCAGAAACTAATTGTATGTCAACAATATACGGGATTGCGGTCTTCATGGACCTTTAATCAGTTCAATCCGACACTCCGTCATCTATTCAACTGGCACTTAGCAGTTGGCAGTCGCTTTTGGCGGTTCAAAGTTGGCAACAATGACAACCACATATTATTTTATAGGTATACCTATATATAAGACAGAGTAAAGGCAGAGATCGTGCAGGTACTATAGGCAGAGCGCATGCGTTATATTCGAAACAATTTCTCTACATGTGTGCGAGTCGAGCACTTGTGTTAAAAATAAAGTAAATCGCGGCGAGATCGCCCTCTCCGACCCTGGGGCCGGGGGCCCGGTATAATCTATAGCAAACTTGCTTTTAAATCGCCTCTCGCCGCCGCCGGTGATAAACTAAACTGGACTGGTAAGTCTTTCTCGAGCTCATTAATTCTATCACATTGCACTTGTTAACCTAATCTATTAGTTCATGATCTTTATTGTATTTTTACGCATTAATTTCTATTTTAATAGTATACTTGGGTGAATCTAGTGAAGATTACATTGGAGGTTATAAAGATGTCAAGTTTTCTCGTGCGTAAATCTCTAGGATTTGGAGTTTTGAAAAATCTTTCACAATTTGGAGTGGTTCCTGTTAGAAGACTGAATTTATTAGAATATCAAAGTAAAGAGTTATTGCGAGATTCCGGCGTTTCAGTACAAAATTTCGCTATTGTAGATGATGTAAAGAAAACTATCCCAGCTTTGGAAAATTTACGTACGTTTCTTTTATTCTATAATTAAGAAAAGACGATTTTTCGCTTCAGAAGCTAATTGTTTCATTGGATCAATAGAAGAAAATTGATTTCAATGTTTATAATGCATTTTAAATACATACTACTAGTTTTATTTTACCTTTAAAACGGCTAAATATTTAAAAAAATTTAAAGACCTGATAATTATTACATAATTTTAGATGCTCAAGAATATGTAGTAAAGGCCCAAGTCTTGGCTGGAGGTCGAGGCAAAGGTTGGTTCGACAATGGATTTAAAGGAGGAGTTAAAATTACCAAAGAGTAAGAATTAAAAATATATATGTGTACCACGTAACCCTAAATCATAATTCATAATCATATTTATTTTTTAGTCCAAAATTAGTATCTGAATATGTAAAAAACATGTTGGGTCATCGTTTGATAACAAAACAAACTGCAAAGGATGGAATCTTAGTACAAAAAATTATGATCGCAGAGTCTGTGGACATCATTCGAGAAACATATGTTTGTATCCTAATGGATAGGTCACATAATGGACCTGTGTTAATAGCGTCACCTGCTGGTGGCATGGATATCGAAGCAGTTGCAGAGAAAACTCCAGAAAAGCTTAAGACCATACCTTTAGATATATACTTTGGAATTGATGATCAAATAGCAAGAGAAGTTGCTGAATTTTTAGGCTTTAAAGAAAAAAATATTAAAGAAAAAGCAGTTTATGAGCTGAAAAACTTGTGGAAATTATTTGTTGATATTGATGCTCTTCAAGTTGAAATCAATCCTCTAGTTGAAACAAAACAAGGAGATGTAGTTGCAGTAGATGCTAAAATATCATTTGATGATAATGCAGAATTCAGACAAAAAGATATCTTTGCTCTAGAAGATACAAGTGAAAAAGATCCACGAGAAGTTGATGCTTCCAAATTTAATTTAAACTATATTGGAATGGATGGAAACATTGGATGTTTGGGTATTCTTTTTTTTTATATTCATAGACAATTATTATTTTTATGTTATTTAATTTGAATCTTTAAAAGACATTATTTTGATATATATGTAAGTATAAGAAAACAGTAAGCAAAGTAGTATATACAGATTAAATTACACAATTTTTTTATTTAGAAGAAATTATCAATAAAAAGTTTCTAAATTAATTTATTTTTTATCAAATAAAAGTATTAATATTTTTATGAAAATATAAAGTTTTTTTTATATTAAAACTATGATATGAAATACCAAATTGGAGTATTTGTAAAACCTGAAATCAATTTGTTCTAAAGAAAAAGAACTAAAATGAAGATGAGATGAAATATCTCATTATATAAATTAAATAATTACATACAGACAAAGAAATTAGTATAAACTGTTATTTTTATTTGCAATCCTTTTTCTTCTTTTTGAGTACATAAATACAGTTATTAATTTTTCAAAACTTTTTAACCTATATATTGTTAATTCTTAACAAAGAACCTAAAGCAAGTCTTTAACAATTCAAAATGACTTTAAAACAAATATTGTTAACTCAATGTATTAGTAAGTGCTTAATAAATAAATAACCATAAATACATATTTTAATAAGTATATTAAAATTAATTAGTAAACGGTGCTGGACTTGCTATGGCCACAATGGATATAATAAAACTTAATGGAGGTACACCAGCAAACTTTTTAGACGTTGGCGGTAGCGTGAAGGAAGATCAAGTTTTTCAAGCATTTAGAATACTGACAGAAGGTTCGGAATATTTTATTTCTGTACATTTACATTGAAATCTAATACATATATTTATTTAAATTATTATTATTATTATAGATCCAAAAGTGCAGTCAATCCTCGTTAATGTTTTCGGGGGTATTGTAAATTGTGCTACAATCGCTAATGGCATTGTCTCGGCTGCCCGAAATTTGGGTCTTAAAATACCTCTGGTTGTAAGACTAGAAGGTACGTAATAAATCTGTTTATGTTATTATCAAAAATTTAAAAAAAAATTAATCAAATTTTAGGTACGAATGTCACACAGGCTAAGAAAATTTTGTCTGAATCCGGTCTACCAATTCTCACCGCTAACGATCTCGACGAAGCGGCTAAGAAAGCGGTCGGATCTTTAAAAAAGTGATTATAAAGACAATATCGGCTAAGCATATCAATTTCTACTGTAATTCATATCAACAAACTTTTCCAGATCGGAAATTGACGAAGGGCACAATGACATGAGGCTTAAAATGTCACAATAAGCTAAAACTCTTCCTTTACTTGACTAAAGACTGGCCATATCATTCCCGTGATCATGTCCATGGATCATAGATTTAAAGAAAAAAAAAAAAGAAAAAGAAAAAAAATAAGAAACTGTTACCAGTGATATGTTAGTCATCTTCATTCATTTTTGACAAACGAACTTGAGGACTTTGACATTAATCAGACGTGCGCAGATCATTGTTACTAGTTACATAAGATAAGCCTAGCATTATTTGAATAAATGTTTTGTTATAAAAACTGATGTTCTTAAAATCAAAAATCGTTCATGCAACTGCAGAATGAAATTAAGCGATATTAAGTAATCTTGTTCACACTATATTTCGACTATCAAAGGTGTATCGGATACCTTCGAATTTGTTTTTCCATCAGAAATTTCAATTTCTTATCTCTTGCATTCGCAAATTCTGCAGTCTCATGACCGACACAACTTCGTCGCCGAACATGCTTTTTTCTTCTATAATTTTAATTTTCACACATTCTATCGAAAATCAATCTTTCGATCTTCGAGGCTATCCAGAGGCCGATTAACGCTTGCAAAAGAGGTCCATTCAATTGATTTTATTTCCAGTCTGTCCAGGCCACGAGAACATCGAGACCGCAGTAGCCAATGCGAATGAGAGAGAGAGCGTGCGTGTCTTTCTGGAAACGTTATATACGGGGGGGGGGAACAGAAATGGGTAAACAGGAGGAGGCCGCGAAGTGTCTCGGCTGCACACGGGTGATCAAGTTTGGCCGCTTATGGTAGTCTCTCTGCGGCAAGTTTGGCTCGGTTGACGCGCACACTCGCCATGAGACTGCACAGAGTGCGCGCGCGCGTATTACCGAAGAGAGGCGCCCGGCATTGATAAAGACGGTGGTGAGGGTAAGACCCAGTAATCGAGCAGCGAGAGAGAGAGAGAGAGAGACAGAGACGGGGCTTATAAGCGAACGATATACGGACTTGATCGGAGCGCTCAAGCAGGGCCATATACGGTGCGTGATTTTTAGCTCACCTTCGCGTCCATCGCACGCGCGCGCGCGCACAGAGTTGTTATCACACGTGCGTATAATGTATATGTGCGTATGTATGAATAGGCTGTATACGCGAAAGCGCGGCAATGGGAGAGCTTCGTTGGAGTAGTGTATTTAGTAGGCCAGCAGGTCACGGGGGATTACGTGGAGAATTTCTTTAAAAAGCGCGCCGGCCTCGCTCGTTTCTCCTTTTATTCGTCCGAATTTTTGGCGCGACTCGCGGCGGCGTCGACGGCGACTGCTGCTGCTGCTGCAAGGGAGAGACGTGTTGTATACGCGAGAGCTGTTCTCTCTCTCTCTCTCTCTCGGAAAAGCGCGGCCACGAAAACGCGTAGGAGAGAGCAGACCGGAGCGCCGAACAATAATAGGCACGGAGAATGGCCCACTGAGCAAATTCTCTCTCTCTCTTTCGGCTAAAAAAATGCGCTCAAAAATGAGCCACGTATACGGTGGCCCTGAGTGTTGTTCTTCTCGTTTTCTTTTCTACTTTGAACGAAATTAACATGCGCTCTTCTGGAGCAGCAAACAATCCCGATTAATTTTAAACGCAAACCATTTCAATGTTAGACTCTGTATAGTTGAGGTAATCGGGAAATGATGTTTGCAACAAAAAAAAGCGTAGCATTCGTTTGAAAATGTTAGAAGTTGGAAGCCGAGTTCCAAATAGAATTCAATAGTCAGCTGGCTGGTGAAATTTTAGAAAAGCGTGGTTGTAGATGATTGGATAGCATGGATTGCATATATATTTGAATATATATACCTGTATATATATGAATACCTATATATACGAGTCTTACCACATTCGACTCGTTCTACTTAATGTATATAAATATACTGCGGGAGTATGGTATACTGGCAGTATTTCATTTAGTTTACTATCTTTTTCACGAAATTTCTCGCTGGTGACGCGTTATATATTTTTCATTTCTACCTCTCGATATTTAGCAAACAATTTTATGCGAGTAATTACGCACTACATTAAGCCTTAAATATTCGGTCGATTAAAGTGCAACTATATATACTAAAATCTACACGATTATGGAAACAAGCGATAAAGCGAATATTAATAGTAGTGATGTAAGATATACTTAGTAATGTAGAATAACACTGTGTTGCCATCGACCAATAAAAGATGTGTGCGTTTGCGACCCTCTAATAAACATAAGATTCGACTGAATCTCGTTCTAATTTTAAATGAAACACAATTAAGATCGATGTGTAATATGCCTGTGTACGATGCAAAAGAAAAACACACTTTATGACATTGATAATGAACGTGTATCGATGATTCATTATACTCGAGTTGGCGAGAGAGTTTTCATAACTCATCCGAATATAATTATATGCGCGCGTAACTAAATTCCAAACCAATTACGTTTCGTATACGAAAAGAAAAAAAAAAGCATAAGGCGGTCGTAAATGGGAAAAGGAACGGTTTAAAGGTCTATGGGGGAAGGGAGCGACTCTAAGATATTCGTAAAAATTCTTATAAAACATACGGGGTCCGGCGCAGCGAAGTGGCCAAAAAAGGCCGAAATGCAACTCTCTCTCCTCCAAATTCCCCCCACCTCCTCCACATAACATCGTCCCTCCCCTCCTGACAATCCAATATAAAAAAAAGGCATCCACACCGCGTCCCAACCACTCCCACAATATTATGCATTCGCTCACACAGATGCAGTGCACGTATAGGCACACACGAATATATAATTCGCCCATGGCCAAAGGACTGCACGATGCATCGGCAGCGTCGCCCAGCTCTCATACATCGCATACGACATTCTTTTTTTCCTCCTCGCTCTCTCTCTCTCTCTCTCTCTCTCCTCTCTCTCTCCCTTTTCTTCCAATCCGGCGTTTTAGTCGGTGCGTCGTCGGCGAGTGTTTGTAGCCCCCCCGGTGGCAGTTGTACACGCATACATGCATGTGCAGCGTCGTCCGCGTGTGTATATATTATATATGCACGCATGTGTGCGAGCGAGAGGCGCGCGCGCGTGCATATATATATAGACCGGTCCTCTTCTCTTCTCTCTCTCTCTCTCTCTCTCTCTCCTCTCTCCTCTCTCGGTCTTTCTCTCTGCGTTCGACACGGCGGGCGCGCGGTCGCTTCCTCGGGGGCGAAACTCGCTCGCGCGCGCGCTACAGGGACCGCGCGAACTATTCTTGGAGAACTTCAGTCAGAGTCACGCATTCGCCTTCGCATCGGCGACAAGTATACACAAGCGTGCGACGACGCGGTAGTGGCGCACTCAGAGCAGCCGATCTTTTTTACACTCTATAGCGCACGTCCGCTATTTTCGATTCCGTGATCCTCCCTCGCATTCGGTCTTTACCCTTTTTTTTTTTTTTTTCCATTCCTCGCCGTCCAAGTTGACCATTGGAGTGTGCCGCGAAACCAAGTGCTGCTCTAGTATACGCTCTCTGTATACGTACATACCGTATTTTATTCCGGTGTTTTCGTGGTTTCTTTTTTGTCGCCGTACACGCGCGAGTGCTATATAAGCCGCCGGCTCCCGGACGCGTATACGTGTACGAGCTGCGCGCTTACACATCTTCAGTGGCGGAATATCAAGCGTCGAGTGCACTCTACGTGAGGTATATGGCTTCTGCAGCTTCTTCCTCCTCTCTTGCATCTTCTTTAGGCTCTCTTTTGTTTCTAAGCTTGTAACTGTACTGTATATAGCTGCTGCTGCCGCTGCCGCTGCTGCGTTGCTGTGCGAAGACACGAGTCTGGAGACCGCTGCGGGATTCTGTGTTTTAGCTTGTTAGCTTCTTTATAGACTGTGATTATTTTGTGATTTTGGTGCGCCGATCGCAGTTCCTAGATATTTAAGCTTTCGAACGTAGTTTTGAAATGTTGTGAATGGAGGACAAGACAGGTATTGTACGAGTGAAGTTTTTGTGCAGTCGCGAAATTGTTTAATATTTACACGTACGTTGTGTACGACAAATTAGTTTCTTACAAAGTTTTCTATACAAACGTTGTTTGGCCTACATGAAAATTGAAAGAGCTTAAAACAGTGTTTGGGTCTATAATTGAAATAGTTTCTCAATCCGATAACTAAGAATTCTGTCTCGCTCCTTATCGAAGCTCCAATATTAATGCTCCATTTCTTATATACGATCTGTCGAGAGAGAGAGAGAGAGAGAGAGAATGAGGGAAAAAGAAAAAGGAGAAACAAAATATTTCACTTTTCAGGTCGCGCGACGTTATATTTTGTAACCAAATTGTTTTGTTATCTCGTGCCAAGTATTACTGCGCTTTATCAAAAATCGCGCAGCTTCTCGTCGCGAACCCATACGCCCAATCTAATTATAATATCAAGCTCTCGAGCGCAATAACTTCTCCGCGCGACCTTATCCGTATATAATTGAATAAAAAAAAGATAAACAACCGTTCGCTGCTAAAGTTATATAGTTTCTGCGCCGTCTCATTTGTGTATATAAGACGCGACGCGACAACGGTACATAATTTATGAGGTGGCGATATACGAGAATCGGTGAGTTTTCCGCGCGCGCGCCTCGATTGAACGAAAAGAATATCCGCGCCGGTTACCGATAGGTCCTTTGAGAATATAATGCATTTGTTCCCCGTCAGCGCAACTATCCGTGTTATTTTCAGACGGAAGATTAATTGAGCCTAATGGCATCTTGCCAATGCTGAATAATATTCGCCTTCCTTCTTTTATTTTTTTTTTTTCTTACCCTTCCTTCCTGCCATTCCGCACTCGTGTGGCGTCTTTTGGCGTCCGCGGCGAGTCGAAGATGCAATTTACGGTGAATTACGCGCGTGTTTGCTGTATATCGTGCATCTTCTAATTAACGCTTATAATGAATTTGCGTAAAGTGTGTATGTCGGGCCGTTTTGAAATCGGCTATTCGATTGGCTTCGAAATTTAAATTGGGATGGTTTTCAAGTTTATTATGCGAACATACCGGCCTTATATTTAAAAAGGACATCGAGGAAAGTATATGTGATTGTCAATATTGGTTTTCGTTTTTTGTTTTGTGGCACCGCGAAAAAGTTGCTTCTTTCGTAAAGAAAGCCATTATTATATCTTCGCGTAATAACTAATAAATCATTCCAATTTAAATTTGTATGTGGTATATATAGAATGTATATATATATATAATATACATATAGAATTTCAGACATTAAACGAAGTATTTAACTACTCTTCATTCTATTTCTGGTAAAAATTGTGCAATACATGCAGTAGGTATTGTCATTATTTTGTAAAAATGATTCTTTTTTTATATTTTATTTGAAAATTTTAATTTATCTTTACTGTGTTCAACTTATTTATACATAAGGATCGGATTAAATTCAGCCTAGTATTCGAAAACACGACTGGAAGTATTGAATTACTTTGAAAAGGTGATGAATCATTACCAGGAATTTGTGAAAGATAAAAACTTTGTTTCGGTGAATCAAGTTTCTAAAAGCCGAGGGTGACTACCTATTGCCGCGCTTTCCAAACCGACTGCTGCTTTTATAATGCGGACAATTTTCGACGCCTTCACACAGATATGTACCCAAATAATGGGACATGAAATGAATTTTCCAAATTTAAAACTGTACGCGTGTTCGCCGCGAAGATTTCGAAAGAGTCTCGCTCGATATCTGGCTCTTAATACCCGCCGGGAGCCGCTCAAGTTTTTACCGACGGTTCAATGCATGTTATTTATGCATGAAATTTAATTTAAGGCACCTATTATTTATCATGCCGCGCGCAGAACAGCACACAAAGTTTTACATAATATATCGTATTATACAAGTATTACACGATGTGATGCGTGTCGTCGTCGTCGTCGTGCGATGAACAAATTTTGTCGTAACTTCTGAGTTCACGGTGTTATTTTTGTAAAGCTGCGCGCATATACAAACACACAGTGTAAACGAGTTTTTAATGCAGTTCCGATGCTTTCACGATGGACTAGAAACACTCAGTGGACTTCAAGTGTGAACCTAACCGTTTACCCGAAAAACAACTTGGAGGCGTTAAAAATACATCGCGTGCCGCTGCACTTAAAGTAAACAGCGGAATTTCAATATACCTTAACCTTCGGTTATTTTTTGGGGTCCCGTCGATGCCTAAGATTTTTGAAAGTTTTTGCCTGTGTGTGATGCCCGGCACTTTGGCTTTTTCGATATTCTCGTTCTATTTAAGAAGCTGGAAAAGTTTACAATGAAAATAGAGAAAGATCATTTATAGAGGATTACGCAGCATCTGCGTCGTTGCACAGACACTGTCTTGTCTCAGAATAAATGGATGAAAGAGTTTGGAAGTTCTGTTCTCTAACGATTTTTTTTTGCTTTTTTCTTTCATGTAAGTTAGCGAACGAGCTCATAAATTTGTTTTAATTTGATTGGGTTATTTTCATTTTTTTTTGACTGTTATAAATGCTTGGAATCGTTTATATTTTACAGAATATGCATCAATGCTAATTTTAAAAATTATATAGAATAACTTTTGCAATTATTAAAATTTTGAATAATTATCTAAAGTCATAATTTGAATGTACAGCTTAGACACAGCTTATAATTAAATGCATGCGGATCGTGGTATTATATTAATTACTTATAAAGTAAAGGGTCAAATTTAATGCAGGCTGCACTTACATTTTTATCATCACTCGCATAATACTTGCATGCCGCATCAAACCTTTCCTTATATAAACCGGAAGCATTTATGTCTGACTTGTACCAACTAATTTTCTTGTAAATACATATACAATGGTATATATAAATTGTTAACGTGACAGTGAGAAAAGGTCTTTTCAACTTCAAAGTAAAAGACGAAAATCTATTCTTATCAGCTGCCAATTTATACAACACTTCGACGTTCTCACTAAAACAATTCACTTTTCCTCTTATAAAAAAAAAACCCATAGCCTCCCTTATCGCGCTCCCAAAAACCGCAGCGATTCGCCTAGAGTACTAGTCCCTAAATTAACGCGTCTCCTCGTTATCTCTTTCAGACGCACTCACTCGAAGCAGCAACAGCAGCAGCAGCCTCTCTTCGTCGTGGAGCCCCTGCAACGTAGCAACCCCATCCAACACGGAAGCATCGTCCGCAGCATCTGCTAGGCCAATCCATAGCGCGGGAGAATCAAAGCTCGAGCTCACGCGTGCCATATAGGATCTGCAAGCGACAGTGGCCGAGAGAGAGAGAGAGAGAGAGACAGTGGCAGTGAAGAGGACACATACAATAGCCTGCGCGCGCCGGTTGCGCCTCGCCGCCTCCCCCACCATATAGGCCACTTCTCCAGAGCCACATCGTCCTAGCGCACACCAACACCGCCTAACCTGCCGCAGCCGCGTGTGTACATACGCGCACACACACGCACACACACACGCGAACACCTGAAGAGAGAGAGAGAGAGAGAGAGGGAGAGATAGAGCGAGCGCACACACAAGAGCCGATAAAATGAATGAGAATGATAAGTCAGTCAAGTGCGAGAACTCGCAGGGCGAGGAAGAGACCGAGATGGTCGAGCGCGAACTCGCCGAGGACGCCGAGTGGAAGAGGATCCAGCAGAACACCTTTACGCGCTGGGCGAACGAGCATCTAAAGTGCGCCAACAATCACATCACCGACCTAGAGAGCGACCTCTCCGATGGCCTCAAGCTCGTAGGCCTCATAGAGGTGCTCGCCCAGAAGAAGCTGCCCAAGCACAACAAGAAGCCGACCTTCAGGTCGCAGAAGCTCGAGAATGTCTCGGTGGCGCTCAAGTTCCTCGAGAACCAGGGCATACGCATCGTCAACATCGGTACGTCCTCTATACTCCTTCTCTCTTCCTTTTCTTTCTTTCTTTCTCTTTTCTTTTTTGACGCGCGCGGACAGACACTGTTTCGCGAGTACCTGCGCGGGAGGGGGAGAAAGGAGAAAGAGCGGTGCACTTGATTCGGGCCTCGTTTATCGACGAGTGCAATTGTGTCCACTCGATATATACATATATATATATATATATATACATACATACTCGCGACTGATCGAAAATTGGAGATTAATTATTGGGCCGCGATAAAGCTTTTTTTCTGATTTGGACCGATAGCTATAGTTAGCAAATTAGATATATTGATCATTGATACATCAGATACGTTGATTCGAATGCAAATTTTATCGTTTCTGAAAGAAATGAAAAATGACGATAAATTGTCTATAGAGCTGCACACTCTGCAATTTTAATCGCACTGCTCGCAGAAAACGAAATTAATACCTATACCTGCTGATTCAACATAAACAGAATGATATATACTTGACGGGCTGTGTCGATCGATGATTCAAAGCAATCAAAAATTACTATAACCCGTTCGCGTACATGGAATCAAGCAATTTCGTATAATACACGCCATATGCAAAAACTAAAACTCGTACGATGCATAACGACTTTATCGCTGGGATTATATCATAGACACGCGTGTAATATAATGAATAATCGGAGGCGACGAGTGGCACCGAAGTGTTGCTGGATCATATATTAATTTCGAAAATTTATTTGCCTTCGCTCTCACGCACACATACACGGGGGCCGCACTTGTCAAGTTCCGTCGTCTCTGTTCTCCGCTCCAAAAGGTCGCGGACGCATGTAAACAATAATCCCGATAGCGCCAAGCCGTCCTATATACGTACACACATATATACGCGAGAGAACGAAGGGCTCGTATCACGGTGAGCGAGAGTGTGTTTTCATTGAGAAACGATATTGCTCTATGGATATACTGTACGGCGATCCAATTAAAAACCGCGAATTACGACCGGTGCGTATACGCAATTATAAATTCTATTCATACACGGGAAAGTCAATTTGCGGCGGTGTAGGGGGAGGGTATACACGTTGGTGCAGGCGATCCGAAGCGTTTGGTTTGTCCAAAAATTAGTTGGGGAAATTAGGGAATGGGCAATTGACTCTTACTTGGTTCTTCCTTTGCGGAGTTACTTTGATATAATCTATATATACACTCGCGAGAGCAGGAGAGTCATCGTTGATTTTAAACAAACTAGTAATTTTGTAGCGCATTTTTTTTTACGAGAATGTTTACGAATCAGCATAATACATTATATACCTGTTGTTTAAACTCGTCTGACCGGATCAGGTTATTATCTACTTCGCATCGTAATGTTCTCCTATTTTCCAATGCTATTTCGCACGTTCCATTCGCGTATACAGTCGCGTAACCCGAGATAGACCAACCAGAAAAAGTTCTTTTGATTTTCTTTTCTCCCAAACGAAATGCTTGCATATACACAGTCGCGGCAGAAGCGAGTGGATATATGCATATATATATGCATAGAGAGAGAGAGAGAGAGAGGGGGGAGAGCGAGTTGGCTATATAGAATATCACGCGGATCGATTATCTGGCCCGGGAGGCTGTGCACGACGCGCCGCCGGCTTTTTACACACGCTCAAACCCTCCCGCTGGCGCATGTTAACTTTACACCCGCCTTGTCTCAACAAAACTCTCGTTGCTTCTCTCGTAGAACCGAGGAACGATCATAGGGATATAGGCTTAGAAAGAAAAAAAAAAACAGCGAAGCAGTCGGTAAGAAGGCCAATGGATACGATCGAGTCGAGTCGCGGATAATTGAACGCATATACATGTATGCGTACAGCAAGAGGTTGACGCGCCTGCGCCAGCAAGTGCTGCTGGTGCTGCTGCTGGTGCTGCTGCTGCTGCTGCTACTGCTGCTGCTTCTCTCGGCCTTTACACGTGCTTCTCTCTCTCTCTCTCTCTCTTTAGCTAAGCGCGAATGGCCACTTGTTGACGAGGATGTACGAGAGCGCGTGCAGGCCACCCCGTTATATTGCGCTCGCGCGTATATTTTTAAACGAGAGCGCCTGCGGGTTTAGAGGCTCCGCTCTCGATTTTTGGCAATGTCAAAGCCGTCGTCGGGACGCGATGCGCGCTGCTGATGTGGTGCATGCCAGTGGCGATCGAACATACCCCAAGGTGCATTGACACCTTTGAGAGAGTAGGAGATATATAGGAATCGTTGGGATGAATGGTGCGGTACGGACACACGACTCAAGTGGCAAGTCGAAAGCTTCGTTGGCTATGATGTGAGATTGGACCTGATGATGGGGATATTTCGAGTGTGCACTTGAAGAGGTAGCCTATTCCTGCGACGAGAGGTGTGCGTGTGTCCGATGCGATAAGTTTTTGCCACTTTTGATAAGTTATTTGTGTAGTGGAAAGTTACTTTGATGTTGCGCGGATTCCATTCCGTTTGATATTGTCTTGAGTTGTTTTTTTTTTTTTTTTTAAAGGTTTACTTCTATTTCTTTTTGGACGTTCGTGGAGTATTTTTGGTCCTGTTTGTAGCATCTCGATAAACCTCGTGCAGCGAAAACAAACTTGACTTTGTGAGTATGCCGGTATTCCAGGAATTCCACAAAAATGCTAGTAAACGTAAATTTTTTTAATTTGGAATCTTGGCGCTAAATAAACTTGCGAGAACTTTTTACTCAGTAGGTTAATTATAACTCACCAAAATTAATAATTCATGCGTTACTCCAATTCCTGTATTTTACATGATGTATAGTTGAAAGCTTTAGATGAGTAGGGCAATAAGTCATGCGCATGTACTATTTCAAGATATATCTGCAGTTGGAATTTCGCCACGTATACGGTATTTTCACACACTCGATGAAAAATTTGCATAAAGCACATTCTGTTTCGTATGATTCGTTGGTCTCAAACAAAAGGCGATGAAGATTATGCAAATCGCAAAAAAGTGGGGAAAAAAAAAAATAAACAATCGAGAAATAATCGAGATACTTCATTGTATACTCTCGGTTTACTATAATAAAAACTATGATTTTCTTTTAACATTCGACGATAAAACCACTCGAACTGTAAGCTAGGAAAAAAAAACATAGATCAATTTAGCAACAAAGTTTCCGACTATTAGCAACACTGCACACACACACACACACACAGGCAGACAGAGAGATCCGTTATCGTCACGGAGCTCAGACATTGTTTGTTTACGGCGCTTAACAGCGTAGCTTAGCAGTGTAAATCTCAAGTAGCTGCCGCGGCGGACGCACACTCGGCGTCGATAAGACCGCGCCGGGTTTCTATATCGTACATCCGCAACAAACTCCCTAACGGTGTGTATTGTGTATGTACGCATAACGTAGTAAAATAGGAAAGAAAGCCTGCGCCGAAAACGGAAGGTATTCGCTGTGTGGTACGGTCAAGCTTATATGATGGGAAGAGAGAGGGAGAGAGAAAGAGAGCCGGCGCACGTCGTCGGGTGAGGTAATCGTTTGATGATCGGTGACGTCAGCGTCTAAACTCGCGCTGAATACACGGCTGCTGCTGCTGCCGCTGCTGCTGCGGCTGCTGCTCTCGGCGAACGGTTAGCTCTGCTGAGGTCGCGGGAACGGCTGTATACATATACTCTCCCGAGAGTATAAAGGATATATATGATGCCCGTGTGGCTTCAATGCCGTCGTCGTCGAGGTCGCGTGCGTTCCTCGCGCGCGACTTCTTTATTTTTTTTTTTTTTTTTTATTTTTCTTATATTCTTACTTCTTTTCCGTCGCCGCGCACACGCACCAGGAATGGTGTGAGTGTGTGTGTCTCTCTCGCTCTTTATCTCTCTCTCTATATGGACTTAATGTGGCCAACGCGCTTATACAGGTTACGCCAGAGGGAGAAAGAGAGAGAGAATGTTCCGCGATTATCCGAGTGCTTATATTATACGCGTGATGTCATATGGTGGAGACTGCATCAGCGAGTATATATCAGTGTTTATTTTTGCCCAGCTTCTTTCATGTATCATTTTATCGAATTAATGCAATTGACGGGGTGGACTCTGGCTTTCTGTGCGCAGTAATATGGGCTCTGTTTTTATTTCGGGTGATGTCATAGCTCGCCGTCCGTAATGGGCACGTGCTGTAGTCTCGCTCGACTCGCTTCTCGTGCATTACTTACTTTAATACACTTACTTGAGATGGATGTGGTTTTTTCTTTTCTTTCTCGCTTTCAATTATTTTTTACACGAGCTCCGGCAATCAAATGAGACGGTGACAATTCGCACCGCGTGTCGACGTCCATATGAAAATAGAAATGATTACGTTTTTTATACGTGGAAGTAGCCGTGGGTGTGTGTACTTAAGCGTTTTATTGCGCTCGCTGCTTTTGCATTCTAGAAAATTTCATCAACTGTGTAGTCAATCAGTTTTATGAGCGTATACGAATTTAATCGAGCATGAAATTTGGGCGTTGTTAAAATCTTTCCATTATCTAAAATTGAATGGAAAATATGCCACGCATACATTTAGGCGATAAAACCTTATGCAGGAGTAATTAGTTTGTACGCATGATAACTGGAGTTCGCACGGAACAGATGTAACTCGGTAGCTGCGAATCCTTAAGCGCGCGAAGCGTGCAATGTATGCAAGAGCTACGCGGCGATTCGTTTGCCGATGATTAGTCACGAGAATTCGTCGGCTATATTAGCTTATAGCAAGCCTCCATCGCGACAAATTCGCCGACACGCTGTATTGGTGTTGCCGTTTCATCCTAATAAGATTAAAGTTAATTCAGCGCCGATCAAGCCGCGGGCGCGCTGCGGCTGCTTTACACGCGCTTGTTTACAGGAATCTCTCCGCCGCGGTATTAATGCCAAGGCTATACTTGGCGAAATGATTCAATCGAGTCTCTGCCTTCATCGTCTCTCTCTCTCTCGCGCGCGCGCGACTCCCAACTGTATATATACAAGCGTGTATATATACGCACGCGAATGACGGAAATGCAATATCGTCGCTGGCGCTCGTGAGAAAGCGTTTAAAAAACATTTACGCAGCCGCAGAACCTGCGCGCGGTTATTTCACTCGCCGTACTTGGCCATATAGACGATAATGGACACAGCCGCGCGACCGAGCGCGCGACGCTTCTTTATCTCCTAGACACGCGCGCGTCCGTTGAGCTGACCGAGGTGAAAAAAAATAATGGGAACTACTTGGCCAAATGCGTATAGACGACTGACTGCGTCGCGCGACCCAGCTTTCGTCGAAGAAGCTTGTTTTTCAGAGAAGTTGAAAGAACTCGCAGCACGTCGCTAAGCCGTTGCCGGGCATCGACCTACTTAGTTCTTTTTTTTTTTTTTTTTTGTTTCGTTTTTAAAGGAATCAAAGTCGCGCGATCCAAACGTTTATCGCCAATTGGATTTTCTATTTTCTCCCCCGGCCGATCACGCGGCTACATAGTACTTCGTTCTCGATGTGCCATGAGACTTGCATTGACCCTTTGCCAGCCGCGGTATTTCCGTTTTGCAACCGCACGTATATTTCGTTTATTTATCGGTCGCGCGTTCGTCGCGGTGTACGAGGTTCGGGCCAAAAATTATAAGATACGAAATTAGTCAGATATCGTTTGCGATAAAACGTACGATATGTTTCATGCTTAAATTATTCTTGATATGTTTCTTTGCTTTCCCAATATCTTTCATTACGATAAGAATTTGTTTTCACCCAGCGGTGATTCGTTACCAATACATTTCACTTACATAAGAAAAGAAGAGCTAGATGATCAAAGTGTGAAATTAAAATTGCATTCAGCCGAAAAAGTCTCTTTATGGATGGAACACGCCGAACGTATATGTGGTAGTATATATTTATAAGTATATCGAGTTACATTCATTATTTGCTAAAGTCGCCTTTGATGCCGCGCTTTCTCCGCCTATATAGACGGTCGACTCAATAGGAATCTTATCAAGCTCTTATATATTTGAACACGTGGCGCTGTGAAAGAGGAATTTTTGAGCAATCGCTTACTTCTCGTTCTCGTTTTTATTTTCTGTCTTTCTTTTACGACAATTCATCAGTTCCTATATATATGTATATATGAAAACGTTTTTAATGCTGATTATCCACTTGATATATACATAACCGCACGAGACCTCGAGAGCCATTTCTGCTTTCCTAACGAGATTCTCGCAGAATCCCAAGAGTCGTCCGCGGAGTCCTCATTTTACCAATCCTCCTCCTCCTTTTCTTTTTCATTCCTCTCTTTCTCTCCTCTGAGCGCGCCCTTTCATTACCGCGGCAGAGCTTATTTTTAGCCTCGCGAAATTGCTCTCTCGCCCAGCTCTTAATGCTTCTTTTTACTCGAACGAAACGCTTAATCGGATTGTCAGTTCTTCAAATCACCAAGAATTATGTTTTTTTTTTCTTACTCCCGTGATTGGTTAATTAGTCGGACGATTTTCTGTGTAAAAATGAATTTTGTGTACAGCATATATAATATTTATTTGTATAGGCTTTGTTTTTCATCCTTGAACGAATCCTTTAGAAGCCGAATAGTAATCTGAAATATTGGTATAGTAAAATGCCGTACAAACTAAACACCGAAACAATTGTAATTTTTCCCATCAATTTCTCGCAAATCGGTGTAAATCATCTTTTACCATTCCACGCAAACGAAAATCATCTTATACAGCTATATATATAAACAGCACAGTTTTGAATCGTGTACAAGACCCATCGAGGATGAGGTATGAAATACGCTACTGGTGCACACCTCCTCAAGATGAGATTCATGAATGAAGGATTACGAGCGCGCCATCAACCTTAGGTAATATCAAAGCGTTACCCAAGTCCCATTGTGTACTATATAACACGTTGCGTGGGAAGTTGCGGTAACGCGAGACCTTTTGTGACGATGCGCCATCCAGTCGAGGGCTCGACGTCGTTCTCCTGCATTCGAGTTGACACTGGACACTATTATCTCACGCGTCTGCACGCTTCTTATATCTTTGGTTACACTATGTGGTGGTGCGCCGAACCCTTTGGGCAACTTGAATCCAAAGTAAGATTGCCGCCTTATACAACTGTGTGTATACGCGCGGACAAACATATATATGTTTAACTACGGTGTATGAGATGTTTAGGAAAATCATTGTTTCTTGGACTGTTTTAATTTAGATCCTCGGGTGGAAAATATGTTTTAGCCATATATATGGATCAAACGGTTTTTAATATAGATATTACTAATGTCTTCAAAAGTATCGTATGATACACGTCGTAAGGAATGGGTTTTCACACACATATATATATATATATATATACACTACTCAGTTAAAAATGTCTTCGTCTGCCTTTGTCACATATCATTTTTGCTTACTGCCGCAAATGTAATTCGCGGCATTCTACGTCACCTGGATATGCCAAATGCTCATTTTTAAGCCTGCCGCAAACAATAATCCGTTCGGTGGATTAGTCAGTTTTATTTTTCACTACAATTCGTCAACGAAAGGGAAGAATATTACTCACCGGAAGAACTTTTCATTCCACTATACACGTATACACATGCTTTATTAATCGTACAAAAAAACGCTCAACGCTTTTTTAAAGCAATCCGTACATTCGCTCCGTACGAGCATTCTCGGATAATTATCAAGGAAACTATTATACATCGTTGAATAATGTTAATTATACAATCGTCGCCAATCCGCATCGACAATATCATACCGCGTATGTGGTAAAAAAAGGCAGCAGAAAAAGAGGAGAATCACTAAGTATATATATAGAGTGTCGAGGCTCGAGCGGAACATATTAGCGAGAGATCACGTATTTTGATAATTATCGAATAAACAATGGAGACGTCACACGCCGCACATGACATCAGTCCATACCAAGCAGTAATTTCTTAAAATAAACTCGATTAATTCGATATTATCGAATATATTTCCGTGCGATCGCGCTCCGTGTCTATTTTTAATTTCACGCGATATTATGCGCGCGCAGCGGAATTGTAACGCGGTTATATTACCACCGGACGGAGCGTGCATTTAATGACGCGTCGACGATTCATCCCGATGAGTAAAAGCGAGATCATCTGCGCCGGCCCAAATAAAATACCCAGGATTGAATTATCGGGGCCGTTCGTCTTTTACGATATAGAGGCGAATGACAATTCGAGACAATAATATATACACATCATGCGGCGAAATCGAGCGAGTCTTTTGGCGCTGAAATTTACGTGACTGTACTTCGCAATAATAGTGTTGACGAGTAATACACACATTGTACAGAAGTAGCTAGAAAATTATACATATGCATACAGAAGCTTTCCCAGCTGGTTCTTATGACTATTGCGGCACTGCGCGGCTCAGTTGCGGATGAATCACGATTTGAATACTTTCCAAGGCATCGCGGATGAGTTCGGTATTATATATGGCAACGCCCCAGTATATGTGTGTGTGTCTGTGTGTGTCTGTCTGTGCAGTATACACAAGTTTTTAAGCTCTATCGTTATAGACAGCCGTTCAATTTTGTAAAGTGCCGCGCAGTGGTACTTTGCGCGAGATGAGTGGATTTTGAGTATGCGCTGCCGCCGCCGCTTACGAGAGCGAGAGAGAGAGAGAGAGAGAGAGAGAGAATGGCTTTTGAGAATAAATTTCCCGATTAATTTGGGACACATTCGGTGTGTATCATTCGGGATTTAGGAATCCTTTATGATGCGAATTGAATGCGACGCGGCGTTTCATTGCCCGTTCGTTTTAATTATCGGCTCGTATGCACTTCTTCTCGTTCGTCTTATTCTGTAACATATAAATAATCCTGATTTTCCGGCGTGATTCACGATATATATAGTGTAATCGGTAGGAACGTTGTGTACGGAGCTTGTAAATTCTCTGGCTCATCCTTTTTTTTAGAGTCGTTATTCTCTTCGATAAATTAGAAAGTGAAATGCAGCTAATCTTTTTTTAGCGAAACCTGTTTAGCGCGTATATTTATGGATAAGCAATTTTCATCGTTGTGCAATACGTACACAGCTGCACATCCTATGCGTGGGAATATAGTTTGTTCGCTTAAACATTTTCATGATATAAAACGATCATTATGGAATTGTAGTCTTTGTTATAATAAGTATGTAAAGAATTTATTTGTAGCAAAGAATTCACTGGATAAAGTATATATGTCATAGCCAATACAAATTTCAATTCTACTCGCGCGCTTGGAACGGCAAACTCCACTAAAAGATTACAAGTCGCGCAGTCAAAGAGTCATTTTACCTTTTTTCTTCCATCTCTTATGCCACTTCAGCAGAACTTAACTCCAAGAGCGCGCGTACGCGAGCGAATTCCTCGACAAGTCACAGCATATTGCTCGCAAATCAAAAATAGTTTCTTGACGCATCGATTCCACATATCCCTGTTTTCTTTTCTCCTATCCTCTGAGTCTGAGTCAGATGACGAATCCATCCTCTCTCGCGTTTTTTTTCGCTTCACCAGAAGCGAAAGAAGCGAAATTGGAGTGTGTATTAGCCGTGGAGAAGAGGACGATGGGGGAGATCGGTTATAAGCGCGCGCAGAGCAGCGATACACATAATTTGAAAATAAACAAGAAGAGAAAGAGCGCGGCTGGCGTGTACGTTGCACAATGATCGCGCCCCGCGCCGGTGTTCTAAAATTGGCGAGAGAGAGAGAGAGAGAGGGAGAATGTCTCTCTCTCTCTCTCTCTCTCGTGTGTCTGTGTACTATTCGACTTTTCGCGGCCGACGAGCTTTCGTAAATAAATCGAAAGGGGATACGGTGCGTAACCCAGCTGTTTCTCTTCTTCTTCGGTTGTCTTTTTTTTTCTTTCCAGCTGTCGTAAACGTGTGTATACAGAATAGAATTCGAATAAAACTTGGAAACGTTATTTTATATGCGCGCAGTTTGGAAAAGGGACTTTTGTAACTACGTTCGGAAAACGACATTTCGATGTTTTATCGTCTTACTTTATATAGGTATGCCATGACTTCCAAAAAAAAAAAAAAAAGAACAAGGCTAAGAGCGCATGTATGCATGTACGGGAGGAAAGTTTGTAGAAGTCAGAGTCTCGGAAGTTGGTATAGGCGTTCGACGATAAATTCTCGCCAACTTAGGTGGATATTATAATAGTTTTTAAACGGACGTCACGGCAAAGGATCTATCGGCGCCTTTGGGGAACTGCAGTTAAACGCGGAGCGGTGCGCGCGACGCGATGAAAATAGTTATTATTTATGAATCTGTAACTTTGCGCGAGACACACATACTCACACGCACACGCACACACACTGCACTCTATGATGGAATAATTTTGTGAAAAAGTATTATAGCACGAGAGCCTTGAAGTGTCAACTTTGATATTTATTTCGTAAGCCTGAGAGCAGCAGCTACCGTTAGGCTTAGCAGTAGTACGTAAAGAAAATTATATGCTATACCGGATAAAAGCAGGTTTATAGCGGCTTGTTATACTCTTTAAATTGACTGTTAAAGTGTACACGCAAAAAAGACGAAAAAATATTTGCTCGGATATTGCAAAGTAATACTCGCTTAAGATTTTTTTGTAAAGGGCTTGGAGGATAAAATACGTAATTAGCGTAATGAAAAGTGCGATAAAAAAAAGTTCTGTTAACCTTGTTGAAATGTTGTCCAGGCATTTCTATAAAAATTCGATATTTGCTAATGGCATATAGAAGCTCCAATTCACTCAGTTGTCTTATAAGAAAGGACAAACTAAAAATCACGACTCGATTCAGCTAAACGCCCATAGACCCAATAAAGCCAATAACCCGAAAAAACCCTCGTCAACGTGCAAACGAAAGATATACGCTAAATAGAATTGATCCCCGAGATTAAAGCGGCTTCCGTTCTCTCCCACAGACTCGACGGACATCGTGGACTGTAAGCTGAAGCTGATCCTCGGCCTAATATGGACCCTGATTCTTCACTACTCGATCTCTATGCCTATGTGGGACGACGATGGCGAGATGCCGGACAAGGGCGCAACCCCCAAGCAGCGTCTCATGCACTGGATCCAGTCCAAGATACCGGATCTGCCGATCAACAACTTCACCTCGGACTGGAACGACGGCAGGGCTGTGGGTGCGCTGGTCGACGCCGTGGCTCCCGGACTCTGTCCCGACTGGCAGGACTGGAATCCCAAGGATGCGGCACAGAACGCGTCCGAGGCCATGGGTCTCGCTGACGACTGGCTCAACATACCGCAGGTCCGTTTTACCGCCGCCGAGCCTACCTTTCTTTGCGTCTGTTTTCTTTTTTTCTTCCGCTGCCTCTCGCTCTCTTTCTGATCTATAGAGAGATCTTTGACTATGAGACTGGCGGCGGCCCGTTTTATTTTTTGTTGCTCGGGTCTTCGTTTGGAGATTCGACCTGCTCGGATGCACCGTTCCTTGATTCGGTAATTTAGAGGGAGTTAACTTAATACCCACTGTTTTTTTTTTTAAGCTGTTCCAGGATTCGTTTGCTGCGATACATTTTGTCTCTGAAATGTTTCGATATCTTTAGAACAAAATAAACACTAATGAAACTGTGGATATTTACATAGTTCCAGCTATTATTAAATAAAAATCGAAGTATTTTAATTATTTAATTATTTGTAGAAAAATACTTGAGAATTTCTTTTAATTTACAAATAATTAAAGTAGATATATATTTAATTGAATGTTTTAATTGAAGTTTTTGCTCAGGAACTAATACCTATTATATAAAACGACTTATTGAGTGGGAATTTGCAATTCTTTATTCGATTTAAACAGTCACCAATAATTAATAACCTTCAATAACTATAAATGAGTCACATTATTACCCAGAAGGAACGATTTTATATAATGTAACATTATTGCGTATTAACAATACAATACGGAGGTGTATAGCGTACAAGGATAAAATAAAATTCACACAGTCGCTATCTTTAACCATGATTAGTTGGAGAAAAAATTTCTAATAAGATAAAAAAAGATCAGCGTAGAGTCTGCAGAAGAATGCATATAGACATTGAGTCTCGTTCCTTTTTCAAACATGCATGCGCCTTCCGCGAAAAGGATCAAGGACGCGATGCACTGGGTGGGTCCCGAAAACTCAACAGTCCTATACTATTCCGCTCCTATAGCGTGAAACTTCGAAACACCCGGTGCATTGCGCTCTTATACTCCAAACCCAAAATTTGATCCTATTTTGTTTTAATGAAACCACTTGAAAACTTTTATTCGCAGCTCATCAAACCAGAGGAGATGGTCAATCCAAACATCGACGAGATGTCCATGATGACGTATCTGTCGCAGTACCCGAATGCAAAACTAAAGCCGGGAGCACCTATTCGCCCGCGAACAAATCCAAACAGGTACACAGCCTTAATATCCATTTAAAGCTAAAACTAAATGCGAGACACGCCTAATATATATAGATATATATGTATACGTGCAACGGTCCCCCACAAAGACCGTTCCACGCATATACCCGTGAATCTATACAAAAAAGAACATAATCCAAATTGTCATAGTTAACCAACAATGTTAGACTATTTATATAATTCATTAAGAGTAATTTATGGTGCTGGAAAAATTTGAATAATATTCATAAATTTATTTCATGCCTCGAACTCGCAGTGTGCCGCCACCGCGGTAAGTCATCCAACGCGTATCGCTTACACACATAACTAAGTATCTAGCGTTTTTGTTCAATTGGATTTAATATTTCTCTCTATATCCTGTACTCATCTCTCTCTCTTCTCTTTATTTTTTTCTTTTTGTTGAGTTAGCGCAATTAATATGTTTGCCGTGTGCTCTGTTTTATAATATTTTATTGAGCAGGCAATCTCTATGCTTCGAGTAGCGCGACGCGCGTGCGTACCATTCATTTATTATTTCGCTCATTTATCCTTTTGTAGCGCCATTAACATATTTATTCGTAGGCGAGGATACATATAATATACTTTTGCTTTGTATAAGAGTTGATATCTATCTGACATAATGGAATTGACCGATTTAGACATGCGCATACACTTTTTTTTTTGTTTCTTATTCATACTCTGCGCAAGCCCTTAGTTCAGTAGTTATGAATTTATAATTCGATCATTTTAATTGTGCAGCTTTAAATACGCATTAATGCAAGTGTTACATGCTGAATCGATGATGTTTTATTTTACATAGTTTCGTTTGTCGCTTGGTATAACCGATTGGCGCATATTGACATATATTATATATAATTTTTTTTTATTTAAATTAATTCTTCTTCTTTTTTTTTGTATAATTGGTATAGTAAGTTGATGCGACTTATGTGCGCGATAAGAGGTTGTGTAGAATGAACGAGAATTTTGCAGGGTGCGAGCTTACGGGCCTGGAATCGAACCCACGGGTCCGATTATCGGTGCGCCGGCCAACTTCACCGTCGAGACCTTCTCAGCCGGCAAGGGAAACGTCGAAGTCACCGTCGACGATCCCAAGGGCGTTAAGTTACCGGTAAGCTTTTGTACTTTTAGTTTGAGTGTGCGTTTAGACCCATTATTCTTCAAATCTTGCCTCACGTTTGAGTCTGGAACTTTTTTTTTTCACGGGAATTTCATTTACAAGATCATGTAAAATTGTCAAATATTGACTAAATTATATTGTTCGATTATTTTCTACAAGATGTGCATTTTATTTATAATGCAAAGTTTTTTTTCGATTTTATATTGAACGCTGAGAGAAATATTTCTTTGGTTTAATCACTTAGATGCTAGTTTTTTTAGTAATACAGTATAAATCTGTTTAAAGGCAGTAGTAGTCAACGTGAACTCATCGGTATTATATGTCTCTCATGATTATAATTTCACATACGTAATCAATGACCTCAACAACTGAAAATGCCACTATTCTACGAAAATAGAAAAAGCAGGAAAAATATATGTGATACAATGACGATGACAACGATAATATGATTAAAATGGTGACAAAAAAGTTATCGTAAACAAAACTTGTAACAAATTATAAGAGCGTTTTTTTCCAGTATAAAATAAATCTGTGGCGTAAAAGAAAATGAAAAATACCAATAACAAGGCTATGAAAAATTTCAGATATATTGAATGTTGAGATATCTACTATATATTTGACAATTTTACTGTAAATCATCAAAGACGTAGAAAGTTTTTTTTTTATATTTTGTTTTTCCAAACCCCCTAAAGTGTTCTCCAATCCAAATTATCATTGAAAAATTATGTAGATTTTTTTTCTTTTATTCTAATAATAAAAATATCATGAAAATGTTACCTTGTAGAAAATTACCTTCTACAGCATTATTTATAGGTATTAGCTCTTTCAGGGAAGAGGTAAAGTATAATCGCAACCGCGAATATCCACATGAAACTGGATAACGCCATAATACTTGCTGACAAAACGTTTTTTTCGTACTTACAGATATAACAAATCTTTTTTTTTACTTGACATTAACAATGAATAACCCGAAACAAGCGAAAAATAATAATAATAAAAAAAAAAACAAAATTGCCAATCGAAAGCTCAGCCAGATTTCGGCGCGTAACGCACTGTGTTTCTTTTTTCTCTCTCAACCTGGACTACGTAGGTCGACATTAGATTCAACAAGGATCGCAATCTGACTTACTCGGTGTCCTACACACCGAAGAACGAGGGAACGCACAAGGTGAAAGTATTGTTCGCCGGTCGCGAGATACCCAAGAGTCCGTACTCGGTAATGGTGGAGGGTGCCGCGGGCGACCCGAGCAAAGTCACAGCCAGTGGACCTGGCTTACAGCCGGACGGCGTAGTCGTCAACAGGCCGACATTCTTCGACATCTTTACCAAGGATGCGGGCAGAGGCGTGCCCGAGGTCATAATTCTCGATCCGCAGGTATCCATAAGTTTGCTTCAGTCATGTTGCTTCTCTCTCTCTCTCTCTCTCTCTCTCTCTCTCTCTCTTTCTTGGGAATCTCGTGTGATGCGATATCGTGCGAAATTCACGATATATTTATCGGGGAAGATAATTTTAGGAAAGCCATTCTGCGCGTGAAATACTGCTCGTGTTTTACTGCTATTTTTATTAATTGATTATAGTGGATAGAAATAAATGTGGTATGAAAAAAAAAAAAATAAGCTCGCAGTTTAATCGTATATATATATTTAGTACGACCTAAATGTTTTCGAAAACATTTCTAGACCAGCTTTAACAGTTTCAGTTATTTATGCGTGTAAGATTATAAATCGCTCGATGTCTTTGAGCAATGATTTATAACTTTACTGTTTTTACCAACTTGCCGAGCAAACAAATTTTTCATAATTTCATCGCTCTCGTTTCTTCTTTCTGATAGTTACATAGAGAACGAGATAGAGAACGACCCGCGGATATCAATTATTATATATTGAAGGGAATTAAAACTTTAGCCGTTCCCAACCAAAACTTTTCCTATACCTGTATAGTAAGAGTTTTAATCGGAATTCAGATGAAAGTAATTAGTCGTGGAGATTGCACTTTAATTATTCAGATCGACAAAAAAAAAACGATAAATCAAGTCTAACACCTTGGTAAAATATAATCGTAATAAAAGCGTTTTCAAAAATCTAAATTTATAAGTGTTTTTTAAATGCAAAAAAAAAAATGCCGATTCGACAGGGAGCGAAGACGACGGTGCCGGTGAAGCTACGTCAAACCTCACCGGACGTCTGGCGCTGCGAGTACGTATCGCCTATTATCGGCCTGCACTCCGTCAACATCTTCTTCGCCGGCAAACTGATACCGAACAATCCGATCGGCGTACGAGTCGCTCCAGTGTCGGACGCGAAGAAGTGCAAGGCCTATGGACGCGGACTCCTGGCCAATGGTGTGCGCGTCAAGGACGACGCGGACTTCGTGATAACGACAAAGGACGCTGGCGAGGGCGTGGCGGACGTCAAGATCATCGCGCCGGGTGGCGTCAACCTGCCCGCAAAGTACGCTAACCGCACACGGTCTATTATTATTATGACGTCATAGCCGCGATTGGCGACCGGCGCTGCCAGAGGAATTACAATATTGAGCGGATGTGTACCGGATGAAGATTTCAGCGGTCGCATTAGAATTTTTTTTTTTTTGAGACTGTAGAGTCGTGACCTTCGAGGACTAGCCATATACATACATATATATATGTATTTTTATTATTTTGAGAAAATTCATGGGTCTGAATTATATTAAAGTTTTATAGACGTGAATTTTCCTACTATTTCTCTATATTAATAGTTTTTGATTAGATCTATACATGCTTGATATTAAAAATCTGTTTTTGTTTTACGAAATGTCAACAATAATTCTTAAGATCACGAATCTAGTAGAATAAGTTATATCCCTTATTTGATTCGAGCTGTATAAAAATTAGTTATTCAATCCTGAAATCGTATACTCATAAATTTTTTTCCCTACGCAGAATAACAAAGGTGAACGACGACACGTACGAGTGCCATTATTATCCAGTCAAAGATGGTCGTCACGTAGTGATGGTGACTTACGGCGGCAAGGAAATCCCAAAATCACCGTTCGAGGTCAACGTTGGCCCGTACAAGGAGTCCGCGATTCGCGTCTTCGGGCCTGGACTGCACGGAGGAGTCGTCGGTCATCCAGCACGATTCACCGTCGACACGAACGGCGAGACCGGAGCCCTCGGCTTCTCGATCGAAGGCCCGTCCAAGGCGAAAATCGACTGCGTCGACAATGGCGACGGTACCGCGGACGTTTCCTATCTGCCCACCGCACCCGGACCTTACGCCGTGCACGTTCTCTGCGATAACGAGGACATACCCAAGTCCCCGTACATCGCCAATATCGTACCGAAAAGCGAATTCGATCCTGATAAGGTATACAGCTCTGAACGAAATAAAAGATCAAATGTTATTCTCTATACCTGAGATTGTTACACTATAGTATACCCCATATAAAATGTTATTTTGTACGATTAGATATACAACAACGGATTGATCTATTTTGCAGGTGGAAGTTCACGGACCCGGTATACAGCCGGTAGGTGTGGTTAGTGACAAGCCAACGAATTTCACGGTCGACGTAAAGAAAGCTGGACAAGCTCCGTTGGAGGTCGCGATTCAGGATGCCTTTGGCAGAGATGTGCCAATCAAGCTTGAGGATAAACGCGACGGAACGATACAAGCTCACTACAAGCCAACCTCTGGTTCTCAACACGTTGTCATGGTATTTATATATACTTCTTTATCGCACATTGTTGCTAAAAAATAGCATCAATGCAACTAAAGAAAAGTTCTTATTTTTTTGAACGTGTATTCGTTAAAATGAAGATTAGAGAAGTAGGTCAGAGAGCATTGCTCGGATTTGGGATACCGTCAAGATTATTGGTGCATCTTAAAACTAACTATCAACCTATAACGATATAACGATTGTTATCTTCTTATTCAAGGTAAATTACGGCGGCGTCGCGACGAAGAAATCGCCGTACAGAGTAAAGGTCGAAGCCCCGCTGAATCCAGCGCTGGTCCAGGCTTTCGGTCCAGGCCTCGACAAAAACGTCAAGACCAACACGCCGACGCACTTCAACGTCAACTGCCGCGAGGCTGGCCCGGGCGATCTCAAGGTCGACATGAAAACACCCGACAATCACGATCTGCCGATCTCCCTGACCGACAACGAGGACGGCACCTACACGGTAGATTACGTGGCGCCCGAACCCGGCACCTACACCGTCAATCTCAATTACGGCGGCCTCAAGGTGCCCCAGGGTCCCTTCAAAGTTAACGTACAGCCGCACGTGGACGTCTCCAAGGTCAAAGTCGATGGCCTCTCGCCCAGTAAGTGTCATCTTCTGCCCGCATTTAGCGAACTTCTCGGCGTTTATTTCTGTATGCGATAGCGATCGTTGTAGGCGAGGACACGCCACCGTCCAGAGAGTATTACTGTTACGAAATCTAACTTTGTTTGTGATGGACTAATTTCTGCGTGAAGGGCTCGTGTGCTAAGTGTTCTTTAGATGAATTGTCTGGAAATAGAGCGGTCGCGTTATGGCTGAAATGAAATTATTTTGAGATGTTGAGATGTGCGCTCCTGGCTAACTGACAATTACTATTTTTTCACATTTCTCTTCTTGATGACTTGTAATAATTATTCAAAGTTTAAAAATTTCATCCTATTTTCACGCTGAAAATAATGAATTTATACCATCATTTTAAAAAAAAATCTTCATTCAGTCTGTCATTGTTGTTCTGTTTTTTAATTAATTTACACGATCGAAGGACCAATCCACGCAAACATATTCATAATTAAATGTAGAAAAAAAAAATATTAGCCTATAACGATTGGCTGGTTAGCCGCCGCATAGTTCGTAAATTAAAGAGTCACTCGGAGGTCGTTTCCTCACCTACATACGATTTTCTAGGCTCACATTCTTATACGCGTATTTGTCAAAGTCGAAAATTTGCTAGTCTCCTCGCCGCTCGAAGAGTGTACAATGTTCGAGATATGTCAGATGTATAAATATAGCGCTCAGAACGCATATGTTGTATATATATATGTGTGTGTGCGAAGCTCTACGTGCGATTCCAGTCGGAATCCGTGGCGAGCACGTGAGTTTATTCTAGGCCGAGAAAACGAAGAGTGCCTTTCTAAATTTATCCGAAGCCGGTACAGTAAAATCTTATACACTCGAAACAATTTGTGTATCTTCGAGCTGGCGCGAGCATTCGCGAATTCATCCACGCACTATAGATTTTCACGTATACGTATACGCCGATGAATGGGGATCGAGTGCGATAATGTGTATATATAAAAGTGAGAGAGAAAGAAATACCGCTTATCTCGCGCTTTATAACTCGTTAATCATTATTCACATTGTCTTTTGTATACTCCTTCATTGTTAATAACCCGCTTGTGCTCGTACTCACGCAAAAGCTGCCAGATTTCGCTCCTGCTGTAACTCAATCTGCAGCGAGGCTTCAGCAGCGTTTCGACATCAAACTTGGAGATTTACTCTCCTACATATATATATTTTTTTTTAATTTAAATAGAAACACGCACACGCACACAAAGATGCAATAGATCCCCCCTGTAAGCTTTAGAGTCGCGAATGAACCAATTAAAAAAAAAAAAAAAAAACAGAAAAAAAAGAGCGATAAAAAGAGAGCGAGAGAAAAAATCCAATAAATAACGCGGCGCCGACTGCAGCCGCGCCCGTGAACAGTCTCCAGCAGTTTCGCGTGCTGACGCAGGACGCCGGCAGACCGGCCGACATACAGGTGGCCATAACCGCACCTTCGGGTAGCCGGTGCAAGGCCCACGTCCTGCCGACCCACGAGGGCTACCTCGTCAACTTCACGCCCACGGAACTGGGCGAGTACCTCCTCGGCATAAGCTTCGGCGGCGAGCCCATCACCGGCTATCCGCACCGCATGACCTGCGTCCACAACAGCGAGCCGAAGCGAGTTCGGGCCCAGGGGCCGGGACTGAGCGCCGGCCTCGTTGACGAGCCCGCCGAGTTCGTCATCGACACTCGGGGCGCTGGCCAAGGTGGCCTCGGCGTCACCGTCGAGGGACCCTGCGAGGCGGCGATCAACTGCCGGGACAACGGCGACGGCACCTGCTCCGTGGCGTATTTGCCGACCGAGGCGGGCGACTACGCCATCAACATTACCTTCAACGACGAGCACATACCCGGCTCGCCGTTTCAGGCGATGATCGAGGAGAAGCTGCCGGTGGCGGATCTCACCAAGATCAAACTGAGCGGCAGCGGCATTCAACCCCATGGTCAGCAGATAAATAACAATGCATACGCGGGGATGTGTTTTATTCACCGCGCGATCGTTTAAGCGTTGCAAGCCGAGTTTTATTCTATATATCTATATGTGATCGCTGTTCATTTTGTGCATTATATATATATATATTATACATGTGCAGAACGAGGAGCTGGAGGGAGAGTTTTTTTTTGTGCACCTCGTTACACATTTGGCCTATATATTTGGCGTAGGCTCTCCTTGATGATGATGATTTTTTTTTTCTTGTTCTTGAAACACGTTGCCTTGCATATTTTACGAATGACATGAATTCACCCAGCATGATTTGCGAAAGGACGTATATAGAGATGAGTGGGAGATTTTGCGTTTCGATGATGAGTTTTGCCCCCGAGAGATATATATACACCCTGCCTAAGCTTATTGTGCTGTTTGCTGTGTTTTTGCGAACTTTGATTTATGTATAAGCATGCGATTTAGTATTAATTTTGTAATTTTTTTTTGTACAATGGACCTTCGGTGCACGTATGTTGTGACGTTTCAATACGTCGCGAGTACCGATAGATTCAACACAAACCTGCTTGAGTATTTTATCGAATGCATTACCTCCATGGTATATAGCTTCTAATGAATGCTGCATCGTGCACACTTTTAATACTGTACAATATGCATATTTCAGTATATACACACATTGTACCCATAACTGTTTGGTTTTTTTATTATTATCTTTTTTTTTTTGTAACTAATTCATTTTTAGATATAAATAGGTTATATATATATATATATACAAAACGAATTTTGAAAGCGCAGCGAGAGAAAAAAGCTAATCAAATTCGACATAAGCAAGAATTAACAATAATTCGTGTCGAACGTTTTCAGGCGTAAATCTGTATCAGCCAACGGACTTCACGATCGATACCCGAGCGGTCGGCAAGCCAAAGGGCGAGAGCGAGAAAATCGCCTGCGCCATCAACAATCCCAGTGGCAGCGTCACGGAGAAAGTGATAACACCGCAATCGGACGGCACTTATCGCGTCAGCTACACACCGTTCGAGGAGGGCAAACACACCATCGACATACTGTACGACAATATCCCCGTACCCGGATCGCCCTTCAGCGTCAGTGTGAAGAAGGTCAGCGACGCCGGCAAGTGTCGAGCTTACGGTCCCGGTCTGCAGAAGGGCATTGTCAACAAGCCCAATCAGTTCACCGTCGAGACCATAGGTATGCGATAGCTCATTTTCTCGCGGCTTTTCCTCCTCTTCTTCTTCGATTCGTAGCGCGCCTTTTGAGGGAATTTTTCTCAAATGTGACCGGGTGCTCAACGATTACAGATGCTGGAACCGGTGGTCTTGGATTGGCTATCGAGGGTCCCAGCGAAGCCGTCGTCTCCTGCAAGGACAATTGCGACGGATCGTGCAGTGTCGAGTATCTGCCGACCGAAGTTGGCGACTACGACATCAGCATCAAATTCGCCGACCAACATATTCCCGGATCACCTTTCAAAGTCCGTGCTGATAAACCGGTAAGGCACCTTCTGCACAAGACGAATTACCGTACATGTGTTATAATTACAATTATGTATATATGATATTTTCTGTTTTGAAAAGTCGGAGGGTCCCAGCGTTAAAGCCTACGGACCAGGTTTAGAGCCGCAGATGGTGCGCGAAGGTGTGCCGGCGACCTTCACCGTCGACTCCACCAAAGTATCCAATGCCGTACTCGACGTCAAAGTCAAGACGGACAGAGGCACGATCGGCAAGCCGGAGATCAAGAGGATACGCGACGGCATACACGAGGTGACGTATCAGCCCTCGCAAGTGGGCAGCAACGTACAGGTGGACGTTAACTATGGCGGCCAACCGGTACCGGGAAGTCCATTCAAGGTCAAAGTCGAGCCGAGCTGCGAACCGAGCAAAGTCGTACTCTCGGGTCCCGGTGTACAACCGGTCACCACTGCTTCCTTCCCCGCTGACTTTGTCGTTGATACGTCCAAGGCTGGACTCGGTGATCTCGAGGTCCAAGTTTTGGTGAGTTTCATCTTTGGGTTATACATGTCATGTCGGCACATTCATTGTGCACATTTGTGACTCAGGAGAGATTTCGATTTGATATATAAAGTAGCTTAAAGTTTACAACAAAATTAGTTGGTAGTAAGTGTTTCGAGACTGGCGATATTTTGAAAAAGAATAACACGAGAGTTCCTGATTATCATTAAGATTCTTTATATTAAACTGTAATGTTTTAACAATCATTATCATTATCTCTACATATCTGTACCAAAAAACTGAATTTACTCCTCCGAATTCTCTCATTGGTTCGCACCGCCTAAACCAATCTTTATACAATTAACCAGCAGTATATACCGAATAAGACGGAAAAAAAATGGAAATAATGTAATTTCAGGGTCCAGACCAGACGCCGCGCAAAGTCGGCATACAGAATCTTGGTGAGGGCAAGTACAAGGCGACGTATCTGCCGGACGACTGCGGTCGGTACAAAGTGAACGTGAAATACGGTGGCAAGGAGGTACCGAGCAGTCCCGTGAACGTGCAGAGCGTGTCTACCGGTAAGGCGGACGCGTGCAAAATCAAGGAGGGCATACAGCGCACTCTAGCCCAAGGCGAAGAGTACTGCATTACCGTCGACACGGAGAACGCGGGACGTGGCGCTGTCACCTGCCGCATCAGGTCTACCTCCGGAAGGTAAATATACATTATTTGTCCACGCATCCGGGAACGGATATACGTGAACCGCACCGATATCATTATCCAATGACGATAGACCTTAATAGAAGCACACGCGTACTCGCGTGTAAAAGTGTAACCCAACTGGTCCAGAGTAGTGACTATCCCATAAACCTAGGTGGCACACCGATCTAACTCCTGTACGTTAGCGAACGATGTATTTTTTACTTTTTATGATTCAAACTCTTTTTTTACGGGTTTTGCTTTCCATTATTTTTGTTAATTATTTTTTAAATAGATGTAACTCTACAGGAGTGGAAAAATGATGAAGAATATCTATTAATTAAGTTATAAAACCTTAAATGACTTTTTTTTTATATTATTAAACGTTGCTTTATTTATGCCTCCAACTCGGAGCTAATCAGCGACGGAGGTCTTCGATAGACTATCTTCGTTGGTATTTTTATGGTATGCGAAATGAATGGAGGTTAAAATGGAAGATAAAATTGCCACGAACTTTTGATTGATAAAAGTCTATTGATATATATAGGTTTCTATAGTATCTATATGAAATTCATTTTTATAAATTAAGTGATTAAAAATTACTTGTTGTTTACTATTCACACGATTAATTTACATGCAAAGTCGTTTATAGAGTCTATTGTACATTTTTTGTACATTTTATGTTATTTTTGTCGAAGTAAATGATGTCTGTCACTGTAAAGGTACACAGCTTTTATTAAATAAAAACGTTGACGTGAAAATTGCAACAATCACTTGGCAGACGCTTTTATTGGCATATACGATGCTTATAAAAGACACATTGTAATGTATTGCCACATCAGTTGTAACAATGTTTCTATGCATTCGGTAACAATGCGTGACACATGCATACATGTATATACATAGAACAGTGCTAAAGAGAAAACGTACATTAGTTTATGTTATGTTTCATTGATCTGTATTTACTCAATTTTCTTGAGCTACTTTTGAAAGGCGATATAGAACTTGTCAAATTTAAGGATTGAACTATATTTCGAATGTATTGTTTTCACAAATGAGAATGTTACATTATATTATACACCTTATATAAACATATCGTATATGTATATATTTCAATATAAGTGACTAATTTTATGAAATGAATTCCAGAAAAGATTGTTAATTATTAATAAATCCAGGAATGGTATATGTTTCGCGAACACGCATATAACCGAAAATTAGCATAAACTTTAACAATTTAATAATTTGACGATCTGTTCATCTGCGCAATGGGGAAAACCTATTGTTTTACAGCCACTCCATTCGCTGCGTATCCTCTTTCCAAATCTCTTCATCAGTCGTTCCGATTTCGCAACCATTCCCGACAATATACATATAAAATTTATACATTTTCCCAACCAAATGGGTAACACTGTAATCTGCTAATTTCAAAGCAATTAAATACGAAGTACGAACATTCGGCTAAAATTTGGCTCGTCTATGACCCGCACGGAAAATAAAGAGACACACACACACACACACACACACACACGCATCTAGAGGCGCATAGCATGTATGAATTGTCGCGTGACGGCAGCGTTGTTTCCATTCATTGTAGTACACCGCCGCCCATCGTGTCGTGGCCACTAATGAAATACACTCGGTCCGCCACTCTTGCCGCGCGCGACATTAATAGATATTTCGACGAGCAATTAGTCCGCGGGAGAAGTAGCAGAAAATCTGGCAGCCCATTTGCGCCTACTTGCAGACATAGTCGCGGCTGTAGAAAATATATCTGTACAGCGGGCGCATTCAGCCGAAGCTATAGTAGGCGAGTTTTTCCGCGAAAAAGACGAGAGAGAGAGGTATATATGCAAGTACGGAAACGTGTGCTGCAGCGGCATTTATTTTCAGTCCAAGCGTGCATCGCGAGCTTTCTTCGGGTGGTAGATGTCATTATATACATTGTAACGAAGAGGTAGTCGCGGTGGTGTATTACACGGGATGAATTGTTTGGGAAGCCGCCGGCCAAATGTGCACCTCGCTATTCAATCTCCCCGTGATAGATCCGCTCCCCGGTGGCATTGCGCCATTTAACAACGCGTTACCAACGCAATCTGTCCCGCGTACCTGCCTTTTACGTATTCCTTTGAAATTACAGATATAGGAGCTCGCGCTGATACTTGAATTACACTGACGGATCTGATTCCTGATGATCGAATGAATAGACGGGAACTATTTATTAAATCGGCTGGGCGTGTTTATCATTACAATATTATATATACTCTATTTAATTCGAGTTTTCTGTAAGTGTGAGAAAATTCGGTATTGAGCGATCCATCGCCAATAAAAAATTAATGATTATTAAAATAATTGCGCTTTTTCGGCGAATTCGAAAGAACGATTTCGTTTATTAAAAAGTATACAACGCATGCTTGATATTTCGAGTAATTTACAGTATAGGCCGTGCGTATAAGGTTGCGGCTTATACACATGTCAAATTGGACATCGATGGGTTTATTAGTTTGAAAAATATCAAAGTCGCGTCGGCTTGAAAAATATACTGATATTCGTAGAAAACAGATTCCAACTCTCGAAATAACACTGCTTATCTATATTTGCCTCGTTTTCTTATGATCCTCTATACTTTAATATAACACTTTTTAAACCTATCATTTTAAGGAGGATTTTGATAAAATTATAAATACAAGTTTATTATTGTATATTAAACAACGTGTTAAATTTTTAAGTTATTTAGTACCCTTACTAATGAGATATTATTAAAATAAATTTTTGCAATTTAACATTCAGTCTTACGTAGAGTTGCATTATTCTAGACTTTTAACTTGAAGTGTATAGTTATCAACGAACGATTTACAGAAAAACATTTACACGACGTAAAAGAATATTTGAGGAATATTTTGAGAGCTTGTACAGCTCGCTGGCTTAACTATAAAACTTATAATGTACATGTTTTTTGTATAAAATAGCTAAGCTTGAACAGAATAACCTCCATTATTTAAGATAGGAGCAACGCATTTTTTGGCACAGCGCACGTTGTTTGAAATTAATACATACAATATTTAATTATACAATTATCTGATAAAATAACGTTAATCAAAAATGGTAAATAGATTAGTAAATAGAAAGTCTGTTGCAACTTTGTTTTGACTTCCTACGTACCTGATGAACCTCCTTAAATTTGACTCTGTTCATATAGAACTCGAGTCATTTTGAGAAGTAATTTTTAAGAAATCGATGTTTTGCGTCAATTTATAACCCCTAAATCATGTAAAATTTTGCCAAGTCGATGGTTAAAGTGAAGAGTCATATATGATGATTTGAAAGATTCGCTTTAATATTGGGTCATACTTGTACACAAAAAATTAATAAAAATAACGATATAATAATGTTTTGCGATGCCCGTGGTGAATTTTTCTTTATGGACGACACGTGCCTCAATTTTCTGCTTGCAGCGAGGATGTTGACATAGACATTCAAGACAATCCCGATGGCACAGTAGATGTCTACTACTCTGTAGTCGACGAAGGAGATTATACCTTGAGCATCAAATTTGGCGGTCAACCGATTCCAAATGGCCTCTACACCTTTACCGTAAGCAAATGCATTATTTTTATATGTATTTAAATATGATTTTACATAGTGTATAGGAAAAAAGATATTTCTTAAGAAATTCGCATGTACGTACATATATTTCGTTTATAATACACAACTTTCCCAATATTTTATTACGATCTTGTGATGCTAAAATTAATGGTGCATTTTCAAACCTGTGCTTTAATATCTATAACATACACTACTCCTGAAAATGACTGTTTGAGCAGTTGAACTTTGAAGATGTGCAATTCCGCAAACTATTAAATATAAAAAAGAAAGATAGCATAAAGGTTTCGTCTCCAAAGAGAATTACACAACAATCATTGCTATTTTTCTCTTTATAGAATTTACCAGATTTATTAGTATAAGTACGTTTGAAAACTGTGTTTTATTTTTATTGATAGAATAGAATATAATACATCCTCATAAATCTTCGTGTGCAAAGCCAACAGTTGCTGTAAATTATAAAAAAAATACCGTAATGAAAACTGAAAAAAAAAAAGAAAATTAAGTCTCTTCAGCGAGATTATCAATCCACGAACAGCTGAGAAAATCCGTCAAAAATAGATCTTAATTCTCCCAACGACTTTTTCGTGCCCGCGCAAGTAAGCGATCGCGAAGAAATCCTCCACCTTTGAGTAGTCCCCCGTCGTCGTCGTCGTCGTCGCTTCAATCAGCACCTCGAATCGAAAGAAAAAAAAAAACAACAAAAAGATCCCAAACCCAAATCCTCCGCAAATAGAATTTGGCCGACAAATCTGATCGTTATTTTCGACAAGAAGGACAACAACAACAACAATCGTCGAACGTGTCCATTTGTCGCCGGTCCGCGGGGACGAGGCATCGATGACTTATATCCCCCTTGGCAGCTTCTTTCGTCATCGTCGCTGTGCGGCTCTCATGATCATCCGCGTGCATACCGTCGCGACGAGCCTCTCCAATCCTCTCTCTCGCTCTCTTACTCTAAAATATCTCGATCGGAGCGTGGGTGGGGGGTGAGGCGGTCTTCTAACTATAGTAGAGAAGCGGGGCCTATGCCGTTGGCGGCAGGATATCGTCGGGTATTAGCCTCCAGCGCGACACAGTTCACTCCGTAAGCTCATCGGCATCGCGCGTCAACCTCTTTTCCTCGCACGATATCGCATTAGCATTGAGAATTAGAGAGGCGCCATTATATCGTATATCGAGAGTGTGGCTATTTTACTTTGTTTTCTCGTTGCGAGATAAGCGCCGACGACGGTCCGTGCAAGTAAGTTCTGCCCACCATGCAACAACTATCCGCGCTCCTCCTTGTCTTTTCCTCCTGCTGCTGCTGCTCTACTGCTACTGCTCACGCTCTCGCTCGCTTACCCGCCTCTATGTGTGTGAATGCGCTGGATACGTAAATGGAACGCGGTTATGCACTCCCACTCCCGTGGCTCCGATCTAAAATTTCCCTTCGATCAACTGAGCACAGAATCTCTCCCCTCGCTCCCTCCCTTCATCTATGTGACTCTCGTCTTCTTCCTCTACTACTTCTACTTCTTCTTCTTCTTCTTCTTCTTCTTCTTCTTCTTCTTCTTCTTCTTCGTCTTCGTCTTCTTCCGCTGCTGCTGTCGCTTTTATTCGTCTCTTCTTCTTTTAGCGATCGGTTACCTTCTTGGGTTATAATAACATTTGATTACCGCAGGTGAAAATGATGTGACGATCGTGTGACGTTATATACTTTTTAATGTTCAGTGGGGATTCATGATGAAATAAGCTTTATACCGCGATATTATTGAATTTTGCACGCGGTGTTATTTACTTGAAATTGTATAGCTAAATCATTATATAACGTGCACTCGATAATACAATTTACGTGTACAATGCATCGTGATTTTGGGACATTAAATTACTTTTGCTCGCTGTTATATGTTTAAAGCCAGTCCATTAATATTACATAAATTATCAAAATATATTACGTACAAAACAATTCACGTCCAGTATAAAATTCTTTTCATATTCGCGCCTATAATTCGTGTTGAATTACATCAGCGAATTCTAAGATATATAAATTTTAAAATAATTATTGTTTACTCGCAATTCTATTAATGTAGCATTGAGATGGAAGAGAATCATGATTCATCGAACACTCTAACGTATTAGTGGATTATTATGCACGTTAGAATTCGCGCAAACATCACCGATCGTTGAGTTTACTTTTCGGGCCACTCAACTAAGCATCGCGCGCGCAGTCTAATTTCGTTCAATATTTTTCCATCGCGAATCCATATTTGGTCTCCTCTCTGTATCTCGCGTTTTTCTTTTTATTTCATCTCGCTCGCTTTTCTGGAACGCGAGGCTCGCGAGGTCTCGTTCAACAAAAATTCTAGCCCCTAGATCATTTTTCCTACTCGCACCGAAACGCGTTATTTCCGGCGGACAAAGCAAATGTTTGCTTAGCTTATAAGCTAAATATTCAGTTTCGAGTCTCAAGAAGTTCTCCCCCCGGTGTATCATCAATAACAAAGACGCGCGAGAGTCTCGTTTGGCCCTTTATCATAGTCCAAGACTCGTGTCGCAGTGCAGTCGCGGTTGGATTCGCTCGGTCGCGCGCATTGAAAGCTGACAACGGCTCGCGAGATGGATTCCCTGCTGAGGGAGTGTCGGCCCGACTGCAGAGCCTATTAGGCTACTTAATCCAAATGACGCTTTGTGTGTGTGTGTGTGTGTGTGTGCTTGCACGTATGCGCAGGCTTGAATTTAAAATTAGAAGTAAAGAAAGGTACAGGACCGAAGTCGGCTTTATAGGCGCGGTCAGTAGAATCCATTCGGCGCTGGTCAGACCGAAGTTATATAGGGGCTGCTTGCGCTCAGCTTTTCGAGTATAAGATGCGCTCGAGCGAGAGCCTCCGACACTGACGGATTGTTTACTCTCTAAATTATCTCAACTCACCGTCGACATGCTCCCCTTAATGTTCTTTATTGCCCTTAAGTATATATCATTCTCACGGTATAAGTTATCTAATGCAAATCACGAGTATTGCACGAGGGCGCGCGGATCGCGCATCTCGATCGGTGATTCATATAGAAGCGCGCGGCTCGACTTGTGCGGGATAAATTTAAATTCGTCGCGACATCCCCCGCACGAGAGTTGCGGACTTCGCGCGGTCATCACGTGGATGTTGCTGTACTTTCGCGGTATGACATTGCGTTTCTTCACGCATTGAGCTTTTTCACGCAACAAAGATGTTGGGGTAAACAAATGCGCGTCCGCCGCGAGGCTATAAATAATGGGGAATGCGAATGATAAAGAAAATAATATAAATATAATGTTGTGGCAATTAAAACAGCTGGCAGAGGGGTCTTTTTTTCACAGCGTTTAATTGTCAGCCATTAAAGATCTCGTCGCGCGAGGTTGTTTTGAAATACAATCCGCGCGTTTCGTGTCCAGCCGCGCGCGATCTCGCGACGTCGCGAGGACAGAGAGAGAGAGAGAGAGAGAGAGAGAGAGACGGGGGCGCCCTCGTGGACTATTTTAAGTGCGAGTCAGGCTTTCTCAAATTTATAAGCAACAGAGAGCGAGAGAGCGAGAGAGAGAGAGAGAGATGCAAGCGGTGTGCGGAGGAGTGGGTGGACGCTGAGACGGCCTCTGAATTAATGTCTCTGGTTAAATTAAACGTCGCACCTCAATTCACAGGCGCACTTTTGCCGCGGCCGCGCTACGCCCAGCTTATACGCGCTTTCCTGCACGCTTAACCCGCGAACAACGCGCGTGTCTAGCCTCGGCGTACACAGTGTGCGATAGCTCCTCCGGCCGCGTCTTTTTAATTTAATGCCTCATCCGTTATGATGGAACACGGGACGGAGCGAGTGCAGGCGTTTGCCGCGAAATTTTTCGACTTGGTCGCCCGACTGCTGGAATTTCGCGATCGTTCAAAATACACTTTTTTTCGTTCTTTTTTTATTTTTTTCCTCTATTTTTACCCGAAAATTGATTGCTTTGCGCGTTATTTTTTCATCGTGTTTGCTGCTAAAAATACTCTTTTCCGATACAGAGAGTATCTTGGATGCCTTTGACGCTATAATATTTTACGCTGGATTCGGCAATTTGGCCTTTATGTCGTGCCACCGCGCGGCTTCATCCTTGCGAAGTTTTTGACTAAATTTATAGCTGCTACGAGAAATTCATTATACACTGGCAATCTTTGAATGGATTGCATCGAAATAAGTATATGATCGGTATATTTTTGTTTAAATTTTACGTTTTCGGTGTATTATTTATGTACGATATATAGACGGTATAACCTCGCTTGAAAATTGATCGGCTTGAGGTAAAATAAACTGAGTTTTCAGGTGGTGATTAGTAATTGTTAACTATTTTCTTTAAATAAGTTGATGATTTAAGCGGTAGAATTTTGTCATTATCTAATAACTTAATAATGCCAAGTAAATATTGGAAAATTATTAATTGCAGCGTAGAAAATTCGATATCAAATGATTAAAATGGATTTGTAATGAAAATATAAAACACCGTATTTGTATAAAAAAAAAAAAAAATAGACTTTACCCAGTATTGAGATAGGTACAAGCTTTTTTCCAATTACTGATGAATTTCTTAGTTACCACAATCAATATGTAATCAGCTAATATCTCTTGGAAAAAACAAAGAAGAATCGAAATATCATACCTATACGATCGGCAACCGAGCGACGGGGCAATAATTAGCAGTACAGGTCGCACGCATTCCCTCGCATCCCCTGCGCCCGCGCATCTCTGAAAATTTGCGTAAGACTTACGGACGGACAGCTGCGCGCGTGCCGGCAACGAGAGATTCGCGCGCACGGATTCGCATGAGCGGGCTGAAATTTTCGAAAATAGCCTCGCGCTCTCGCATGATCCCTCCCTCGCTCCTGCAGACACAGACGCGACTCTCTGTCTCTCTCTCTCTCTCTCTCTCTCTCTCGGAACGGAATAATATCTGATCGATATATAGCGGTGCGGTTATACGAATACCCTTTTCCACTCGCTTACAGTTTCGCGTAACAAAGACTCTCGGCCGCGTCGTGTCCATGCCTATATATGCAATTTCCCCGCGCGATCCCGTATGTATCGAATGCTCGGCCGCGGATATGCTCAATCCTATCGATATATAATTACAGCCACTAAACCATTATGAATTATTCCTGTCGGCGAGTACGCGCGTGTAGTCCAGCACCGCGCGCGGGCTATATATATACGTCTGTATATAAAATTATCGCTCCTGGTGCAGCGCAGCCTCCGCGCTCGGCCAAATTAACTATACCGTTCGTAAATGCGTGACCGAGCGAGGGGGAGGGGGAGGAGTGCAAAGGACCGACGCTTCAGTCAAAGGATTTTCGTCAGGATCCGATGATTATTCGCGGTGTACACAGGTAAACGATGGATATTCGAAAAAGTAGATGTAACGAGGATGGAATGTGGCGGTCGGTGTATTTTCGAGTCGGTGAAGTTTAGCAGTTGTTTCCCGTTGCGCCGCCGCCGCCGCCGCGGGTCCGCCCGTTTGTTTATATGCATCCTACTCTCTGCATGTATATGCGCGCTGACACAATGCTTAGGCTAAATCGCCCCCGCGATCTGGCCAGTCGGCGAGTGGGGGAGAGAATGAGAGAGAGAGAGAGAGAGAGAGAGAGAGAGATCGGTGCTGCGCTCCGAAAACTATTATGAGCCGCGGTGTGGCATTGTGTCGCGTATACCAATCCCTCTAGTCGCACAATATCTTAGATTTTGCGAGAGTCTCTCTTGGACTCGCGACGCGAATCGTATTATAGACCAGTTTTCGCTTGTTACACATTATACGAGATTGACCGGTAAGTGCCTGATTGCTCTAGGAAAGTGCGATGGAAAGTGTCATTTTGATCTTTTTTTTTCTTCTGTTGGATATATATGGCTGTGACGATAATTGGTAATCGATGGAAGATGTGTTTTTGGTTTGTGCGATATTTGTTGGATGATACGCGGGCACAGTGTCTTTGGTTCTTCGATTTTGGACTTTAATCGCGATTATTACTGACTTTTTGGAAGGTAGAAAATTTATTTTGCAACGAACCTAAAGTAAGGCAAATGCTCCGGTTAATCAGCTCTACGACCAGTGAACGAATGACTACTTCGTTTAATTGCAGTTTCGAAATAGAATTTCGAAAAGAATGTACCTATTCAAAATAGAAAACAGTTTTGAGGATTATACGCTGAAGCCTTTAACGATTGAAAGAATTTATTTTTGTATAAAACATTTTAGACACTGCGGTTGCAAATAATCGGCTTATATTAATTTGTTTATACCGCCATTTCTTTAAATTAATAAAAATCAAGTATTGCTATAACCTTTTACTTTATCATAGTAATAGATGTACAAAATTAATTAAGTTTAAAATCTTGCATTCCGCGAAGCTATCGAATTTGACAATTTAATCATGATCGAAAAGATAAATAGCTCAGCTCCCAGAGCTAAACCAATTGTTCATTTACTGGTGTATAGCCGCTAATAACTATACTAACATCTGCTTTGTTAATTTATCGTTAGACGAAATATAACGCGAGTATTATCCAACGCACCGTGCGAGGCATCATCAACTAAAAACACCTAAATATCACGCAACAACACGGCAAAGTGCGTGGGCTGGCAGTCGATATTTCTTCGCGGTGTCTGTGTGAGCGGATCACGCGTCCCCGTGACTCGGTTGCGCACCGGCCCAATCGACGCCCCAAATTAAAACGAAAATGTGTTGTGCGCTGCTACTGCTGCTGCTGCTGCTGCTGCACCGGAGTGTCTAAATAGTGATTTCTCGGAAGGCGGTACGCGCGGAAACCGGTGGTAGGGGGGAGGGAGAAGGGGTTAAAAAAAGGCAAAATAATAAGCGCAGCACAGCCGAGCGCAAGTGTATTTGTGTGTGTGTGTGTGTGTTTTAGAGCAGGAAAAGCGAGCGCGATCGGGACCATCGAGTGTGTGACAAGAAGACGGCAGGTGTTGGGACGCGCGGCGGAACTGTTTAAAGTGCACAGCAGGCACTTTTCTTGCCGCGAGAGAACCGGAGAAAGAGAGAAAGAGACGGAGCTCTGCGCGCACGCACACACACACACACACACACACACAGAGAGAGAGAGAGAGAGAGAGAGAGAGACATCGCATGACGCGCGCATCATCCCAGGATTTTGCATAGGTCTCCCTGTTTAGCATTACGTAAGAGATGGAGCCAGAGAGTGAGATGGCGCATCTTCTTCATCTGGCTTAGGACCAGCCCAGCGCGTAATATGTAGATTCCAATTAAATGAGGTGTCGCTCCCGCACGGCAATTTTCGTATGCGCGCGCGTATCCTCGCATATATATATATACACATGTATGTGGCGGCACCATCGCGTGTAAAATGCTCTTAACGTCTTAATCAGGATTGCGCGCGAATTTAACAGTGTGTTTTCGGTTAGGCGCGCTTGTACTTATGATTGAAAGCTGGCCGCGACTGTCTTTTTCTTCTTCATTAGATTTCTATTTCTAGCTGATACATTCGTATGGGGGCTTGCGGCGCACTGCTGTATTTTTACTTGGGTGAACGCGCCGTACATATATGAGATGCTCGCTCGCACTGGAGTTTCTGGGGAGATTGAAAAATTCCGATTGCTTAATTGAATGTGCAAGTTTTAATTGACTGCGGGTATTTAGGGAACAAGAGCAGTGTTTACTTGGGTCGAGTATTAGCGGACTGAGGTAATGTTCAGATATATATATATCGGAGGAACAAAAGGGACGGGTTGACTTTTTCTTGTCTGCAAATGATGTAGAGTGTAATTCTTCAGTTTGTAATGGACTAACCCTGTCACTGGTCAATGATTCTGAACCTGACAGTGAATGATACATTTTATGTTGTTAATTTCTTGCGATAGTCTAAACAGAAAAGATGTTTTATAATAAAGTGCTTTGGGTTGCGATTAGCAAAACTATTTTTGGCGTTTTACAGATTCTTTTGATTTTCTTCGTGACGAGTCTTTGAGTTTTTGAATTGCTCTTTCGACACAAATAAAGTCATAAATCACTAGCTTTTTAAAAAGAAAAACTCGAAATTCAGTCCCGGCAATTGAAAAATAAAGTCGAAACCGTTCATTTCAAAATATTTCACACTAATTTTCAGATGGAATTTTGTTTGTTATATTTTGCAATACCTATATAATACATGTATTTATATTTGCAAGTAAAGTCATAAAATACTAATGCATCGCAAACGATCTGTAAACATTGGCGAAATATCAGTTTATCGTGCGAAAAACTGAATTGTCTTTTATAGTATGTCGTTAACACTTTCAAATAAGCATGCCTTTATAGATTTAACGCGAATTCCCTTCTTCCTTGTTGAAGCGAGAAAATAGATTTACGACAAAACTAGCGTAAGCAGCGTAAAGAAAGTCTCGATCAACTGAAACGAAAGCTTTCAACTGGCCTTAGATATTTACACAGTTTTCAGATGGTTTTTTTTTCAATGAAAAGGTATTTTTAAATAAAGCAAGTGCGGCAGTTGTCAGAGAACGCAATCAAAATGTAAAAATAATATACTCTGATAGTTCGACAAAGTTGAAAATCAGCTTTCAAGCTCAATTTATATTAAAAAAAGCTTTTTTTTACGAAAATAAACTTTTCCTTGTTTTTGCACACATACACAGACCGAACTACCATACAAGTTGTTCGACACGTCTCGTTAACCGACGTATAAAAAGGCAGAAAGTAGTATTCTCCCGAGCAAAAATAGATATAGCCCTATAGCGCAGTCCTCGGCAATCCATAACACGTCTCGATAGTCTCGTAAAAGCCGGGCGGCGCGAGAAAGTATGTGTACATACATAGCTTCTGGCAAACTATATCCGATATTTATACGGCGCGTGTGTGTCGAAAAAAAAACTGTTTCAGGCGTCGGAGGAGTATAGGGAGACGACGACTAGTCATAAAACTCGACGGGGCAGAAGGACGAATCAACGCCAGGAGGAGCACATCGTCGAGCAGCACAGCTCGAGCGTACAGGAAAGCTCTACTTTCAAGTCCTCGACGCGCAGCAGCACCACCAAGCAAGAGAGCAAGAAATTCAACGTCATAAGATTGAACAGCATTCCTGTGCCATCGATCGGCGGCGGAAAGATCGCATGTGAGTACAATAACGTCCGCTTCGACGCTTGTGAGTTCTCCTGGTGAATTCTTTTCTAGCGATTCTCAACGATTACCGACCCCCTCGTATTCTTTTTATTCTTCTTTGGGAACGCAAAGCATCAGAAATTCGATGCTTATGAAATAAGTACAATAATTATTATGTTGGTGGAAAATGTTAAGAAAGGGAATTTTTCCTTTTCTCTTGTCCCTTATTTTAACCTTATATTATTTCACTGTTTCCTTTTTGAACTGAACGTAAATTAATTGAAGACACCTACAGAGAGACTATTTAACGTTTGTATTAAGAATTTATTTAAGGTGAGTGAGTAACGCTACTTGGCACATCTGTCACGATCAAATGAATCTCAATCATAAATATAGTTTTATTCGTGTTTGGACGTAAGAAAACAAGCGTGTATACCTGCTCTTTGGACACTAGACTGAGTAGTAAAGCCGCGAGCAGAAACAACACGTGCTACTTCCCTTCTCTACATAGCTGATATCATTGTCATGCGTGTATAATGAATCACGAACGGTGCGGCTTTATGAAACGCTGCCAACGCAGTTATGAAAATAAGGATTTTACTACCGAACACACTTATATTTATTACCGGGGCAGCAAACTAAAATTGTGTTCGAGTTGGAAAAAAAAAGGCATTCGATATTAATTGCTTGTCGCGTGCACACTTCGGAAATTGTGCACTGAAAATTTACTCGCCTCGAGTTAAGTCACTCGAATAATTGAGCAACCGAACCAATTCTATACTCACATATATTTTCTATGCTGCAGGATATAAGTGCGGATTAATTTACGCTTGAAATACTTTACCAAGACGTTCAACTTGATATTTTAAATATTCATTTGTTGAAATCGTACAAGTTAAAAATCAAAACCCCAATATAATGTTTTTTTCGTTTTATATTTTCGTTTTATCGCTCCACTTGCGCATATCTTACCAAACAAGTAAACCAAAATTTCACTCGTGTCTCAATCGAATCATTTCGGGAAGTCTCGAAATACTCAAAGAATATCGCCGCTGAGCAGCACACGTAATCTTGTGCGGGGAATGAAAAAAGAGAGTAAGGAATAAACTTGCGAAAAGAGCGCGGCGCGAGCCTTGGAAAGCTGCTGGGGCCGGGGCGCAACCTCGATAAAATATACCGCAGTAGCGGCAACAGTCCGAGGCCGGGGAAATTGAAATTCGCGGGTGCAGCTCGAGCGCTACTCGCTCCTCTCAACGCCGTGCGCCGCGTCCCGAGTCAATGAAAATCAGCGCACTAGAGAGAGAGAGAGAGGTAGAGAGGTAGAGAAGTCTAAGCGAATAACGCGGTAGGCTATTAATCATAAAGCGCGCACTCGTGTGGCTCTTTTTCTCGTGTTTCACTTGGCGCGCGCCCGGAGATACGCTCGCTCGCAATGCGATTTCCTGTCGAGCGACAGACCGACGAGAGAGTGGAGCAGTACAGTTGCGAATATTAGTTGCGGTGTCCCAAGAAAGTTGTGTGAGTGTGTGTGTGTGTACGCGATTCGCGACTCTAGGCGGCGATGACTCTTGCGCGCGTGTCCCACATTTGCATTATGCTCTCTTCTTAGATTCGCTCGTTCATTTTTTTTTCTGAAAATTGGCTTTTTTTTTATTCGTCGAAAGATTTCGTTGGAAGGATCTGTACTGGAGAGATCGCAAGGATATAACGATTAATTGAATATAGGTGGATATGATTTTTGGGGTGTAAATCGTTATGAAAACGTTGATGCGTTCGAGAATGAATGCACTTGATGAGTCAGTGGTAGCAATTTGTAAGTTGTCCGCGGATGAACATTAAATATGTTTTTACTGATTTTCTATTTAGGATCTGCAGGTACGATGACAACCTACTTTTCTTTATTTCGAGAATCAAAAATTATGATTATTTTCCATTCCAAATGAAGAAGCTACTGAGATGCGTATACGTCATTCAATCGTTGTATTGAAAAACATATGCGGATAAAACTTTTTTTAAATTAAACCTTAATTGCATAGCTATCAATTAAGCCCCGTATGATTACATAAAATTAGCGTTAAGTATAAATTAGTAGATACGGGAAAAAATTCTTCGAGGTTAAAAAGCAAATTCAAAGTATATAGTAGAGGCTCGTCTGCGACCTGCGGTTCTCATACTTGATAGAAATCGAGGAGTCCGAATTATGGTATTGAACGTATGGATACAATTTCCAGTATTCTAAACATCCGGCGGTATAATAACCGATTTTTCAATTAATACCGTATATAATGATATTGCGATAAAATAATCAATATCCCATGAAAAACATCGTTTCGATGTTTGTATATAGTAACACAACCCAACTAAACCTTAGATGTGTTTCACCATTTCCATTTTAGGTTTCGAATCGACATTTATGATGTTCTATCAATAACCAAATACAAAGGAAGTAAGCTCGAGGTTTTTTGCACAATAAGCATCAACCATTGAACATCAGCTATTATGGATCGAACCTATGAAAAATTTATTAGAAAAATGATGTTGAAGTCACGAAGGAGTTTGTTTTACCTTTGCGTTTACCTAACTTACAATATCATCTAATAATCTCAACAGATCTATTATCACTCTGTCGAGATAATTCCATGGGAAGCCAAAAGAATCTCGCGTATCTTTGATCGAGAACCCTTGGAAAGTCAGTACGATAAGCGGCTGATCGTGCAGAGAGAGAGAGAGAGAGAGAGAGAGCCACCCACACGCGTGCGCTCACACATACTCGTCCCAGAGCCTCGACGGATGAAATTGGCCCGCTGGATCATCGGCCCCGCGCCTCTATAACCTTTTTCCTCACGCCCTCTCTTCCAGCCCCCCTCTCTCTCACTCTCTCTTCTCTCTCGCACGCGCATAGCAGCACGGCCGAGTTATAATCTCGCGCGCGCGCCTCGCCGCGGCTCTGAGCGTAATAAAACATCTCCGTCGTCGCCGTATATACGCGTCCTATACGCGTGCGCGACTACGACGACCTGCCGCAGCTAGACCTTCTAATAAACATAAGCCTCCCCGGGGTCGTGTGATATATCGCCCACCTCTGCCTGGTAGTGCTCTCGCTCTCTCGCAGACACGCACGCACACACGCGGCTGGAAGAGAAAAATAAAAGGAAAAAAGAAACCCGCTGTCGTGGTGCTGCTGCTGCTGCTGCTGCCGCTTCTGGGCGGACCGGCAGCGTCTTCCGATACTATCTTAGAGCGTGGCTGGTTCAATCCTCAGTCTGCTCGGAGATGCGCCCACGAATGGTATCAAAAACCTCGTGACACTCGCCGCCTTATATTGCGCGATCAACCTTCTTTCGCTCTCTCTCTCTCTCTCTCTCTCTCTCTCCCTCCCTCCCTACTCTTTTTACCTCGCGCTCGCTCTATCCTCTCTAATCCCCGCACACACATCATTCGTCAGTGCGCATCTCGAGTCATGTAATAATCACGCGCTCACACTCCGCGATACACTGGGAATATCGGTTTATTACGTATTACGCGGGACAGATCGTCACAGAGCTCGAGATGCAATGAGATTCGTGCGTGCAGAACGATAGACAGATACAACGTTATTGGGGAACTGTGCCGATAGATCGAGCATCGTGAGCAATCGGCTATTTTATATAACTTTGGAAGTATACACTGTAAAGGATCGAGTGGCCAAAAGCGAAGGGGGGTTCGATAGGCTCGTGAATAATTAAATCCACGGGGAAAGATATGTCGAACTTGGAGTTGGCCGACGCCTGGCAGGAATTGTCCACGTTCTACAAGAGCATACTCAAGGCGATCACTTACAGCGAAATCGATAGACCGGAGAAGGGACCGATTTGCTACGGCAACGATTGTCCCTTAGAGGAAAAGAGCCAGGTGAAACAAGAAGAAGAAGAAGAGGAAGATCGCGAGGAGGAGGAGGAAGACGAAGACGAAGACGAGGAGGAGGAGGAGGAGGAGAAGAAGGAGGTGGCCAACGGACTCAACTTTGTACCCCTCATTTTCCAGAGTCTCTTTTACGTGCGCACGCGTACAGGTCGGATTTCAGTGATTTCTTTTGTTTTCTTTTATACTTTTCTTTTTGGCTGAGATTCGAGTAATTGGAATTGGTGGGTGCAGTTGTTCACGATGGGGTACTGTGGTTCCGAGGGTTATGTAACTGAGCTGTCGTTCTGAATTGGGAAATGTGTCTGCATTTAGTGGGAATCAGTGGGGAAGTAGTCGTTGATTCCAGTTATTAGTACCGATAATAATGGTGGCTCTTTTATTACTGCTTTTCAGGAAAATTTTATAACTCAATCAAAAGAATAGTAAAAAGAATCACTTTTATTGAGCGAGAACCTTAATTAGTTAGATTGAAAGTGTCTCTTTTGAAAACATGTGTTTCCAATATTTGTAATAGTATATTTTTATTTTTATTGATCTTTTCATAGATGGAATGAGGTAAATTTTGTATAACATGAAAGAAGGGAGATTTATTTTGCATTAATTTTTCAGATTCAACGTCTTAGCAACGTCGAGTGTCCTTTTACGTAACGTTAATTGAATATATGTACATAGTTTACCGTTAAATTGCGAATATTTTTCACATTAATCTAACGTACGAAAATAGTCTATGCATCTAGTTCGGTTATCTTATAAATATCAAAAAATTTTCTCGCAAATTTTTACTCAACTAAAGATAGTACGCGGTGCATGACAAGCGTCCGATGTAAAAATATCAATTTCTGATGCGCAAAAACTATTTTGAATAATGCCATGTGTTTGCCGTTAATTTTAGTATCTAAATGCGTTCAGATGTACCGTCTTATAATAAAGTATGCTAATTTCGACACGAAATCGATCGAGCGGATGAAAAAGAATTTGAATTTTCACTTGTATAAAGCTCCGCATAAAACATAAAAATTCCTTATCTCGATAGTAGTCTTAGACACGCTACACACCAAGCGATCGTAACGTAAATCACTGTATAAATACTGTTGCGATAGAGCCTTTACTCACCCGACCTATACACGAGAAAACTTGATTGAAATTCATTATTAACTAATTTATCGGCTTGCCAACTATGACTTATGTACGTTACTCAATCACTTTATCGCAATTAGAAAATGCTAATTTCCCAGAACAAAGAAAGCCACTGCGAGAGATCGCCACAGTTTTAAAATATAAAAATGCCCTAATACCGAGCTCCCAGCATATCCTTCTTCTGCACGTGTCGTCTGTTATCCATTTAATTTAATTTTGCTCCCGCGACTTTTTTTCCTTTATCGTGCGACGTGTGGTTTCTCCAAGTCTCTCTCTCTCTCGTCGTTGCGAAATCGGAAGCTCGAAGCGTATATTTTTTGGCGATCGTTCAAAAATGTCCACGCGACGGCTCCCCCTCGCACATAATCCTTTTCACGGAGAAGCTTCTCTTCCTTCTCTCTCTCTCTCTCTCTCTCGCTTCCACGAGAATATCTCTCCTACGAGCTGGGGCCGTAAAATCGCTAAGAGACGCGATACATACTCGGCCTCCGCTTTCTCGTTGATATTATAAGTAGGCCCCTATCATAAATCGTTCTCCAGACTCTCTCTCTCTCTCACTCTTTCGAGAGAGAAAAAGCGAGAAAGAGAGAGAGAGAGAGAGAGAGAGAGAGAGATTTAAAAGGGGGGAAAGAGATCGTTTATTTTTTCTATTTCTGAAAGCAACCGAGTCTTTTTTCGTCTGTTGAGTTAGTACTGTATCGTCGCGTGAAAGCGATCGAATTCTTAAAATAATATATATATATATATATATAAATCGTAAGAGAGGACCAAGGGAAAGATTTTTTAATTGAAATTGTTTTTTGTTCCGTTAATTTTAGCGGAAGTTAAGATGCCCAGCGGAAACGTAGACAAGCCCGTGATCCAGGATAATCACGATGGCACTGTGTCCATCAAGTACGAGCCCCGTGAGGAGGGACTTCATGAAGTTTACGTCAAGTACAATGGCGAACACGTTCAGGGTAAGAGTCAAACTTTTCATGCACATTCATTAACATCTATTTCTCTATGATTTTCACTAAAAATGTTTCATAATTAAATCCTATTTTTCAAAGTGATTCGGAAGAAACTTCAGTACTACGATTATTTACAAAAGTACAAAATTATTTTAATACACAATAAATGAACATAAATTATCTATTTGGAAGCAAATAAATGTTTTCATCCATAAAATTATTTTCTTTGATTATACGTCAATTATACGAAAATTGCCTTTTCAAAACGATCGGTAACGATTATATTAAACGTCCCAAACGAAAGAAATCTCAAATCGGCCTGACAATTATTGTGCAGTAAAACGCGCAGAAAGATCATGTGTACTTTGGCAAACCGTTAATAGAATTTTAATGATACGAACGCGTTTGAGTAGCGGCGGCGCTAGCACGGGCTGAGCTATACGCGTGATGTCGACATTTATACATCGGCACGTCGCTACACCCTGAAATACGGAACGCCCGTTCATATCGCGCCGCCGCCGCCGCTGCTGATGCTGCTGCCGCCATCCGACTCGCCAGTTTATTTCAGAATTTTCTTTTGACTAAAAATAATAACGTAAATAATAATACGCATTATTTATACCTGAGCGTTAACTATTGGAATGACTCAAAGATCCTCTTTGATGGCTATATTATAATTAGCTCGTAGGAAAGGCTCGCGTGAATCTTATGCACTTCAATTCTTCAAAGTACGGAAGCATAAATTTCTTAATAATTGTATCGCAGTAAATCGTAGTTAGTTTATACGTGTAGTTAGAAATCCGTGGAATTTATTAATACATACATTTCTAAAGTAGAAAAGTTTTGATTCGGTCAGACTCAAGTGACTACAGTCTTACACGATGAGGTGCGTCACTCCGAATGCATCGATTGTCCCCTCGATCCGTCGATCAACGGTCGTAAATATCGAAAGACCCATAAACGATGCTCGGCCACCTTTCCGCAGGTTCGCCATTCAAGTTCCACGTGGACTCGTTGGCCAGCGGCTACGTGACTGCCTACGGCCCCGGTCTGATCTACGGCGTGTGCGGCGAGCCCGGCAATTTCACGATCTCGACCAAGGGCGCAGGTGCCGGAGGTCTATCCCTAGCTGTAGAGGGACCGAGCAAGGCAGAGATCTCCTGCCACGACAACAAGGACGGCACCGTCTCGGTGTCCTATCTGCCTACGGCACCCGGCGAGTACAAGATCTCGGTTAAGTTCGGCGATAAACATATCAAGGGCAGTCCCTACGTTGCCAAGATCACCGGTGAGTTGCACTCCATGCATATACGTAGAGCTTGATTGCAATCAATATAAGTAGTTAATTGCTACTGCGGTTAGGGCCCTGCCCTCGCGGAGTTTTGATAACTCCCCGAGGGTGGACACTAACTGCGGCGGCGATACCCATTTGTCTGATTATTTTCTTCGCAGCAAAAACGCCAAAGTAGGAAAACGTTTATGCGACCGATACCATCGTCCCGAGGAGGTTGTATCGCAACACGCGCTAGTCAAATCAGCAACCGCAAACCCCCCAATACTTTCACCTTATAATTACTTCATTTTATTTTTGTGTTTTTAAGACATATTATTGTGCACTTGTTATATTTATTTTTATTTATTGCAAAAAAAAAAAGAATATATATGCTCATTTTTGACGAGAATAACGATGATGATGTAGAAGTTAAATTAACCGAATAAAGGATCTGAGTCTTTTTGAAAATTGATGTGTATTCCGTTAGACTGTTCATTTGCACATTACATTATTGTTTGAGAGAAGGTAGGTTGCCTATGTTGATTTCCCTAGCACGGAATGATTAAAAAAAGTTTTTGTGACAGAAAAAAAAAAGCTTTTTTTAAATAACTAATTTGGATTTTTATTACAGTTAACTACCTTAATGCTTCTATTAATTATTATTAATGAAACAGATTAATTCACTTTTTATATACCACATACCAAAATTCCAAATCATATTCGTAATCGTATCTTAATAACGCTAACTATAGTTCAGTCGGTGGAGTGTACGAAATTTTCAGATTCGGTTGGCGCTCGATGTCGCTTAGATATTTTGCATAATTGAAAATTACTTTTAAATACGATATGAATGATGGTATCGATGTAGCCAGTTTGAAAAATTACAGGTCAAAAGAAGTGAAATCGTTGAAATCGTTAAAAAGACACCATCCTCTTTATATTTTTCATCCTTATATCGAGGAAAGCACAAAAAGTCATTTTTTACCATTTCATCAGTTTTCATTTCTCTTCGATTTTTTAACTGATCTATAGACTGTAATTTTGTGTCGCTAATAAAAGTGATATTACAAAAAATCTAAATTACTTCTAGCAACAACCGCCTCCATATCTCTATCAACTGAACTAAACAATTGTCACATGGTTTTACAATAAATGCTTATCGAGTCTTCATTGAAATAAGGTTCGAACATTCGCAACAATACAATTTGCATTTCATATACGCAGTTAATACTTGAAAACACGAGTTGTAAATATCACGTTCCACTTAAAACCAAATTTCCACACGCAAGGTAATTTCCAGTACATATACGAATTCATACATTGTGAACTTTCGCTTCTATGACAATGAAATAAAACGAGTACACTGAACAAATTGCCGAGACTTCTCCGTTCGCACACGCGTCGAGCGAGGTACGTACTAATAAAAAAAAATAAACAAAAAAAAAATAAGAGAGAGAAAACGAAAAAACGAAAGAGAGCAAGAGAATAATTTGGAAGATTGACAAAAACAGTTTGTATGTGGTAATAAAATACTTCTGTGGTCTCGAACCAAATAACCATTTGCATTTTGTCTGGTAACCAAGGATGTTTTTTTTCTTCTTTTTCGTTCGCCGAACGTTCAGCAAACAAACAAACAAACAAACCGAAATCTCGCCACTGCCCATGAATTTTTCTGATCTCGCATTGAAATGATCTATATAGGCGAGGGTCGCAAGCGCAACCAGATCTCGGTTGGCTCGTCCTCGGAGGTTCAACTGCCCGGCAAAGTCAGCGACGCCGACATCCGTTCCCTGAACGCATCGATCACGGCACCGAGTGGCTTGGAGGAGCCGTGCTTCCTGAAGAAGATGCCCAGCGGCAACATCTGCGTGTCGTTCACGCCCCGCGAGGCAGGCGCACACGAGGTCGCGGTCAAACGCATGGGCAAGCACATCGCCAACTCGCCCTTTAAGATCGACGTGAAGGAGCGCGAGGTGGGCGACGCTAAGAAGGTCAAGGTCTCGGGTCCGGCACTCAAGGACGGCAAGACCCACGTGGACAACAGCTTCTCCATAGATACCAGCAATGCTGGCTACGGTGGCCTGTCCCTGTCGATGGAGGGACCGAGCAAGGCCGAGATCCAGTGCAAGGACAACGAGGACGGCTCGCTCAACATCTCGTACAAGCCCACCGAGCCCGGCTACTACATCATGAATCTCAAGTTCGCCGATCATCACGTCGAGGGCTCGCCGTTTACGGTCAAGGTCACCGGTGAGGGTAGCAACCGTCAGCGCGAGAAGATCCAGCGACGCCGGGAAGCTGGTACGTTATTATATGTACCGAGAGAATTAGTCCGTAGAGAATTAGATTGTAATAGAAGGATAAATAACTGATGTTTTTTGGTTTCCATAGTGCCAATCACCGAAGTTGGCAGTCAATGCAAACTGACGTTCAAGATGCCGGGAATCACGTCGTTCGATTTGGCGGCAACGGTCACGTCACCGGGTGGCGTTACCGAGGATGCCGAAGTCAAGGAAATCGAAGACGGACTTTATGCCGTCGCTTTCGTACCCAAGGTAAATTGAGCTACTATCAATTACTGCAAGCGTGAGTACATTCAGGAATTTTACATAGGAAAGATGTTGACAATATAGGAAGGTACTTATCTCGTCGTGAATTTTATACACCATGAAAGGCGTCTCTGCCTAGTTTAGGAATAATATTCGAGTGCTTAAATGCAATGTTTAGTACACTCACGTGTAATTACTTTTGCACAGTACAGTAAATTGCTCGAAGAGCGTAAAAGTAGCGACAAAGAATCACCTCTTCATTGCATCTTCTTTAAAACCGTAAGATTGATTTGACAAAAGCCACTGTCACTTAAAGCCGACGTAAATCACCTACAGTAGCATTCTTCTTATTCTTTAGCTCCGCAGTACCCGAAATACCTTCTTCGTCGACTCATTCTGTTTCTTATTCTTCTTTTTTTTTTTACTATTGACAACACTCACACACTGCACAGTCAAGGGAGAGGGAGACCATAAAAAGCCAAAACGCGAGGAATCTTAATTTGCGCACATCACGCGCGACAATAGAGAGATTTAAAAATAACCGAATATTCCATACTGTCAAAACAAGCACTAAAAGTCCTCCGATTCCTTTTGTCCCGACGCAACGCAGGAGCTCGGCGTTCACACAGTGTCGGTACGCTACAAGGACATGCACATCCCTGGCTCGCCCTTCCAGTTCACGGTCGGTCCTCTGAGGGACGGCGGCGCGCACAGAGTACACGCCGGAGGTCCCGGCTTGGAGCGCGGCGAACAAGGCGAGCCCTGCGAGTTCAACATCTGGACGAGGGAGGCGGGCGCTGGTACACTGGCCGTCTCGGTCGAGGGGCCGAGCAAAGCTCAGATAGACTTCAAGGACCGCAAGGACGGCAGCTGCTACGTCAGCTACATCGTCGCCGAGCCGGGTCAGTCCAACTCTATATATATTTTACATTCTCAAGCTATTTTACTTTATTAATTATCGCGAGCGGAGAAATTTCAATGCGGAATACTCGCAAATGTGTCGGATTATAACATTGTTTGCTTTAATACATGCTAATAAAGAACAGAGAGTAACGAGAATAATATGTTTACTGCGCAGCTGTCAGTTCACGGCACGATTCGTTAAACGATTACCGAACAATCGATTGTTCAACTATAGGTATATAAGCCACCACAACGATGTTGTGTTCTTACGCGCGCGACTTAAAATTTTATTAAATCAATTCCCGTCCCAAAAGCAGCGCTCTCAATGGACTTTACGACGGTGCTGAAAATGCTGAATTTATTTATCCACCTTTATACTTTGTAAGCGATAAAAAAAATAATGCATCCAGAAGAGAGAGAGGGAGAGTGAGCCTTACCGCTTGGTTCGCCAAGGCGACTCCTATTTACGCTCACTATAAACAGTGTGTCCTCCTCGCATAGCCCTAAAGACACTTGCACGAGCCATAAACGTCGGACTCGCGGTGATCACTACGGAGCAGTCGCGCTCCAACGCATCCAACGCTCGCTTGACAATAATTATTATTCGCCCATCTCGTATATATGTTTCCCAACCCGCAGCGACCTTTACCGCACTCTTTCTCTCTCTCTCTCTCTCTCGCGTGCGCGAGCCCGCCTTATATTTTTAGCCAGTAAGAAAACACAAACAGTTCAAGGCCTGTCGAGCGCCCGATTCTCCCTTCTGCCGCTGAAATTCGCGCGGCCGAGCGTCTTCGTTAAAGCGCGCTTTGATCGGAGGAACGTACAGAAAAAAAGGCAACACGTGGCAATCGATCGTCGGTCGCCGCGTTAATTTTTTACTCGCCCGCGCCTCGTACAAGACAAGGGAGAGAGAGAAAGAGATGAGAAAGAGATCGCTGTCGTCGCTCACCATATCTCACCGCCGGAGCCATCATCCAGAAATACCGAGGGAGAGAGAGAACATTCTATATTCGTTAAAACGCTGGGATTCAGAATTCTCTCGCCTCTCGCACGTGTATACGTGCGTGCAGCAGAGCGTGTGTCACAGCGTCGTAGAGTTATATTTGGGTCGTGCGCGAGAAGAAGGACAGAGAGAGAGAGAGAGAGAGAGAGAGAGAGAGAGAGAGAGAGATGCCGCGCATATAGTCGAGGAGGAATGAAAGAGAGGAGGTGGAGGATTTTAGATCGGTGGAGAAGCGAGAGTCCCTGAGAGTCGAGCGAAGGGAAATAGTGTCACGCCACCGATCTACGCTCTTGTGTGCACACTTTTTATCATACCTCCTCCTCCTCCTCCTCCTCTTCTTCTTCTCTTCACTGTTTTGCCCGCGTATCTCTTCGTCCACGCTTCGCGTTGGTATATAGGGTGGAAAAATGGGATCGTTTAAGGTCTGCAAGCAAATCGTGCTTGCTGGCAATTACGGAGCCGAGAAGGATGTCATTGATGACGGTTCGTGCATACTTCTTATATATGGCATATTTAACAAATTATTCAGCCGGATCATTGTTTACGCCGCGGGTTCAGTGTCCGTTTTTGTTTTCATAAACAATAAGAGACACCGCGCGCACGGATTTTCTGCCAAAACGTTATTTATATAATCACGTCAACGCTTAAATAAACGTTGAGCGCGGAGATGCGTTGCGTATCATTGTTTTTATCCCTGTGTAATCGAGGTGACAAGTATTACGACATAGAAATAATGTATTGATATTATTTTCGTTACTCAAATACAGTCCAATTCCAATGAGAATTTTGAATGATTTATCTTTGATTATCTACAATCAAAAGTAGAATATATATATATATATATATATATATCAAGAAGGAATAACTTTTTTTTTCACGAAAGATGATAAACTAATGATTTTTGGTGCTTTTGTCTGCTGCATATATAGGCGAGTACAGGGTGGGAATCAAGTTCAACGACCAGCACATCCCGGACTCGCCGCACAAGCTCTACATAGCCCCAGCGATGGGTGACGCGCACAAGCTCGAGGTGGCCCAGTTCCCCGACAGCGGGGTACAGCCGGACAAGCCCTACACATTCCTCGTTCGTAAAAATGGCGCCAAGGGCGAACTCGACGGAAAGGTTAGTGCATCAATTTCAAGCCCGATTAAAGATTTATTTCGAGTCTCCTTCGGAAACTGGGCGTTTGATACACGGCGCGAATGACACCGAGAGGTACTTTTCAAAATTCGTTTATGAGAGAGACACCGTGCGAATGGACTTTGGAATTCGGTTTAGTTTTTACCACTCGAGCATTTGAACCAGCAGAATTCTTTATATGTTTCACACAGTAGTCAACAAGTGCGATAGAGCTACGAAGTATAAACAGATCCGCGAACTAAGTTATTATATCCGAGAGTCGCGCGTACAAGTTATTAGCGATCGGCGTTCGGTTGCGTGGCGCGGCTACGCGTCGTGACAAGTTCGAGCCTCGGCCGGCCGCGTTCTTTCGCAATCCCGCATATACGAAAATAGCTCTAAGCGCGCCCTAGCGCGTAAATTCGCGTAGGTGTGTACGCGGCATCTCGATACGTGCTCCGAATTCTTCCGACTGGTACGCAAACTCCATCGGAATAAATGTTACCGCTGTTCCGCGGACTCGTCGCGCGCGCTACTCAAATAGAACGATTGCTTATCTATCGGAATGCTTTTGCGATTGACAACTTTCTCAATCGGGCAGGAATTTGTATCGAAAGAAAAAAAAGAAAAGAAAAACAACGAGCAAATCCGAACACGTTGAAGAGTTCAATTTTATTTGATATTAGGCTTAACGCTGTATAAAATATATCTCGATTGTGAAAACGCAATTGCACACTTACGCACAGATCGTGTCGCCGAGCGGCATCGAGGACGACTGTTTCATCCAGTCGATCGACTCGGAGGAGTACTCGGTCCGCTTTATGCCGCGCGAGAACGGCATCCACAACATCCACCTGAAGTTCAACGGCGTCCACATAAACGGCAGTCCCTTGCGCGTGAAGGTGGGCAAAGTGGACGCGGATCCGGCGGCGATACACGCCCACGGCAATGGCCTCAAGGACATCAAGACGGGCCAGAAGACGGACTTCCTCATAGACACGTGCAACGCGGGCGCTGGCGCCCTCGGGGTTACGGTCGACGGACCCAGCAAGGTGGCGATGGACTGCACAGAGGTGGACGACGGCTACAAGGTCAGGTATACGCCACTCGTCCCGGGCGACTACTACATCAGCATCAAGTACAACGGCTACCACATCGTTGGCTCGCCCTTCAAAGTCACCGCCACTGGTTAGTTCCTCATTTTCATCACAGTTTGAATTTCTATGTATAAACTGCTTTTGCACGTGGACGGCAGGTGCGGGAGATTGGAATGTATATTCGCTAATGTTTGGGCCATTGATCTTTCAGGTGCGAATCTGGCCGAGAAGGGAGCACAGGAGACGAGTTCGATCGTCGTGGAGACGGTGCAAAAGTTCTCAAAGTCCAAGCAGACGGGACCCGTGCTGCCGCGCTTCAACTCGGACGCGACGAAGGTTACGAGCAAGGGCATGGGCTTGAAGAAGGCTTATCTGGGAAAGCAGAATCAGTTCACCGTTAACGCTGCCGACGCCGGTACGTCGGTTCATTCAGGACTTCTTAATTCTGTATATCCTATCGAACGCGAGTGCTACGTGTCTTTGCTTTTTCTCCCCTAAATAAGCGATTATTATTCATGAAAAATTTATGATGGATTTTAACTTTTTCCGTATATATGTTAACATGGAATTTGCATTACTTTATATTTTTGTCGTAATAGTTCGACTGTTGATTTGTCTAGAGTTAACTTTATAACAAGAACGATCAAATTTATATTTTCAAAACAAAGAAAAAAAAAAGGAACTTGCAAAGTAAACTATTTCTTGTACCGCTGGTATGCCAATCACTTAACGTATTTTTATGAAGGAAAAAAATCAGGCTTGGAAAAACCGAGATCTGTATTACATTCGAATTGAAAACCCTGTTGCAGGAAACAACATTCTGTTTGTGGGTATGCACGGGCCCAAGGGACCCTGCGAGGAGGTGTTCGTTAAGCACGCGGGTCGCAACAACTACAACGTGAGCTATCTGGTGCGCGAGCGAGGGGAGTACATCGTCATTGTCAAGTGGGGCGACGACCACATTCCCGGCTCGCCCTTCAAGGTCGACGTCTAAACAATCATCGCGATCTTCAACCCGACACCGACCGCGCGCCACACCCAGCATATACACCCACCCACACGTACACCTACACCTACACCTACACACACACACGCGCGCGCACACCAACTCACCCAATCAGCCATCATTCGCACGAATATATTCTCATCGCATCTCGACACTATTTCGTTCATCATCATCGACCTTTCCATGATGTTTGCAAAACGAAGAGAGAGGAGGACGAACAATATATATATTATATAAAAAAGGAAAAAAAAAACTGAGAAGGAGGAAGAAGAGCCATAATACTATCGTACAAGTCGACGTCGACGGGTGTCGGCCCTTTTACGTTGCCCGTCGACGCCGATGATGATTTTTTTTTTCTTTAATGTGTAGTTATTAGGGAACCGATGTGCAGAGTCGAAGGACCGTCGACAGTGGACGTCCCCCGAGAGTTGTTAGGAGGGATAGGGCAAAAGGCGCAAAAATTAATTGTATCGATTAAGCGTTGCGCTGATCCGAGGAGAGTCAATTACACATATATATATATAGCTATACAGATATTTTTGGATCGCGCGCGGCACACGCGGCAAAATTGTATCGAGTATGCAAGAGGCCGGTGTGCGTCGCGTCGCGTACGCGAAAGAAAAGAAGATACAATGTGTCTCGCCGAAACGTGCCTTATGTAAGCTGTATAACGAATAAAGCAAGAATGGAGGATATATTAAATCAAAATAAGAAAAGCAAAAAACGCGCTGCACTTAGCATCAAAATAAGTACTCATTTTGTCATTAGCCATTTTGTGTAAACGAGAATGAAACAAAGAAGCAGAATTTAGTTTTTTTCTTAAGAAGCATTATTACCTTGAATGACCTTACTATTGTCTATATTTTATCAATTATCACGCATGAAAAGTATAAATATATTGCATATTGTTTATGATATATGATATATAGAAATAAAGCTAATATATTTATTAAAGAAATCTTATGTCTTGTGTTGTGCCAATTTATTTTATCCGACCCTCTAGAGTCTGCAGTGAGAGAGAGAGAGAGATAACTTCTGTTGCTCCTATCCGCATTCACGACACTCCGTATAACCGCAGAGAGAAAGAGAAGAGAGAGTAATCTTTTTTCACGCACTTACACGTACACGCAAATGCGGCGAGAGAGGACATTTAGAGCTCTTTCATTTGAGCATTTGCCTTTTTCCTCTCTCTCTCCCTATCTCTATCTCTCTATCTCTCTCTCTCTCGCACTGCCTATTTTACTTTTCATTTTATTGCATTTGTCTTGGGCGCGCGCGCACATTCAATATATATATATACGTGTGCAATGGGAGAGGCGAGCGAGTGGAGTGTAAGGCAGGTTCTCTCATCCATCAGAGACTCTCTCTATCCTCGTCGCGCGGAGGAAATTTTCCCTGGAAAAAGGAGGGGCGCGCGGGGGAGGCGTTATCTCTCTCTCTCTCTCTCTCTCTCTCTCTCTCTCTCTGTTTGTGGCCACGAGTAAGATGAAAGTGGTGGGGGGAGGTGTATCCAGCGAGCCGTTACACGCGTAGGTATATATATATATAGGTATACAGCCGGAAGTCGGTGCACAGAGCTGCGGCGGCGGCGGCAAAAGGGCGTAGCCTTGGCTCATCTCTCGGGGATCTATATACGTCTGTCCGTATGATCCGCGGCGTATATATAGTATAAGCGTGGAAGGAAAAGGTAACAAAAAGGGCAAAAGCATCAGAAAGCTGGCGGAGCTAGTATATAGAGCCGGCGGTGCGGGCGCGAGACTCGCTCGCTCCTTCTTGTTCTTGAGAGGTGGGGGGGGAGGGGGTTAAGT
>UELU01128393.1:0-13796 GCA_900490025.1 Megastigmus dorsalis
AATATACACAGTGGTAGCCTTGAAGGAAATGAATTTTTTGTTTCTTGTTTTTTTCGGGCTTTTCTTCGTGAATTCAGACAACGATACCAGCCAAAGGGAAAAATATAGACTGATTAAGTTTTCGAAGCGGCTCGCGGCGCCTATTCGAACTCTGTCTTGTTCGAAATGACCCATTAAACTTTGATTTTTACTCATCTATATGTATTCTTTTTCAGCATATATAGATATACGCTAATGTACAAAATCAATATAATTTTGTGAATATCTTCAAAATTATGACGAAAATCAAAATATTAGCTGATGGTACTTCGGTTCTATCGATTCTACACCTTGATCAGAGTAATTTTCAGAGTTGGTAGACCAAACTAGCCCTGTGTTTAAGTTTCTGTGCCAGTAAGTACAGTATTTGAAATTTCACTATGCTGAAATTACATATTTAGCCGAGAATCGACTACTAGCTGCTGGTACTTTGTTTCTATCTATTCTAGACCTTGATCAGGGTAATTTTCGGAGTTGTCAGACCAAAATAGCACTGTGTTTATGGTTCTGTGCCTGTAAATAGAGTGTTTAGAATTTCACTATGCTGAAATCAAGTATTTAGCCGAGAATCGACTATTAGCTATAGGTATACTTTTGTTCTAATGATCTCGGACGTTGATCAGGATAATTTTCAGCCTCTGTAGACCAAATAAGCTCTGTGAGTATGTATCTGTTTCAGTAAATAGAGTGTTTACAATTTCGATTTGCTGAAATCCACTATTTAGACAAAAGTCGATCTCAGACCTTGATCAGGATAATGATTAATTAGTATTTTATATAGTCATCGTATAAGTCTTACTGAGCATCTTGAGTCGTCCAAATTTGGACAGGTCAGAACTCGTAGAATTTATTTTAATTTATAAGTTAATTTAAAAAATTTAATTTAAATTTAGACTTGTAGTATGAAGGGCTTAATTTTTTCGCATTAAAAGTTTAAAACTGAAATAAGAAAAACAGCGAATATTTTCTTCAATTTTTTAACGTTAAACTCGTGAAAAAGGCTTAAGTATTAAAAGGCTTGAGTTTGCTTTAGTTTATAAAACTAAAATACTTAAATCAAAGAATGAAGCATTTCAAACAATCTAATAAAATATATTTTAATAGATTTCATATAATCAAAAAAAAAAATAATTAAGTAATAATTAGACGTGCATGGTTCGTAAACTGCAATGTCAAGCATCTGCACTACTAGGTAGTTCGGATATTCCAATTTCTATAACCTTCGTAAAAGAGAACATCTTGGTTTATATAGTGCTCGTAAAATCTGAGTTTAATTTTCAAAATATGCAGCAGAATCCTTTATAACGAAGTTAATTTTAAATTAATTAATTATTTTTCCACTTTTGAAAAAAAAATTATGTCGATTCGTACTCTACTTATAATCGGTTCTCGAGAAAAAATAATAATGCAATGCTGTAAATATTCATCTAACGCCAGCTATTAGCCTCCATCTCAATTGGCGATATCAACAATATGACAAAACTCCGTATCGCCGGTATTCTCCGTAACCTTAAAAAAAATTTTTCGGAGATCATTGGAGACCGGAGTGAAGTTGCCGCATTCTGCTCGCCGCTCGGTAACGTGACGACGACGAACCCAACTGGAACGGTCATTTAACACCCGTAATTTCGGCAACGACGATGAATAATCAATATTTCTAATATTTATTACGAAAGGATAAAAAGATTATCGCTAACCAAAAACGACTATTTCGACTTTTTTTTATCCCGTCTACAAGAATATGGCAGAAATATTAAAAAAAAACATTTATTTCGGAAAATAAATTTTTTATCTTCTGAACCAATAATTTTGCATTAATTCTGGCTATACCATTGAATTCTTATCGCAACTTAACATCGAATGAGGCCTGCTGCACATTTATTTTTCTATCCAGTTCCGAATAAACTTAAGTCAAAAGTGGTGCGTGCTAAGTGTGTGTGTTCTGGCGGGTGCCTTTGCATGAGCGCGGAAAGTAGTGGCAGCACTTACCAAGTCTTGCGGCGTGGCGACGGCGCGATAGGCGTGTGTGTGCGGGTTTAGGCAGTTAGGCAGTTAGTAAGAGCGATTGAACCCGTTTGAACGTGCGACCACAGCGACCAAAAGTTAACGATAAGGACCAACCAACGATTCCTCGTCACAGCGTGAGGATAACTTAGTCAAAGACGCAGAAAAAACGCACTGCGCAACCTTAAATTCGATCGATCGATCGACGGCCTTCCGGGCCATGACTTCAACATCGACCACGCACCGCGTGGTCGACTGCTCGTGTGAGTGAGTAACGAGACGGACGACGACGAAACAGAGTTCCCTGGTGTGTGTGTGGGGATGTGTGCGGGTTGGTGATCGGCGACCTCGACGGCGTCCTCGTAGCGCTGCCAAGAGGCCATCTCCTTGACGCGTCGTCATTGAGCACGTGTTGCGTTTGGTTCCCGCCATTTTTGATGAGCGTGGATGTATATGTGTAAATAAATCAGGGTTTTTTATGCCTCAAGGCTTTTTTTCCCTTAATTAGTGTAGTTCATTTCAGTGCCTTTCATTTTAGAATAAAAAATCATAAAGTAAAGTTATATTTTAATAAGCTCTTTGAAGTAGACCAGTTTTATGGAGAAATTTCAAGCAGACTTCGAAGTCATCACATTCGCCTTTCTCTCCCGTTGAAGGAAGCCTCACCATCTAGCTCGGCCTTGCAGTGTGAGAAAAATAAGATAAGAGTTTTGTTTTTCTTTCTTTATTCTTGTGCTTTTTTTAACATTCTCGTTACAATACATAAGTTGAGTTCCGAGGGTGCGGGTCGAGATTCGGTCTCCTCGCACCTATAGTGTATTTATTTCTAGTTCAATTTTCTTTATATTTAAATTTAGTTTAACATTTTGAGTAAATTATAGATTGAGACCTAGTTAAAGTTGTTTCAACATTTCAAGTAAAGTGTAGTTCGAGTCATATTCGTTTGTTTATCTGTTTTGTAATTAACTTGAGTAAATTGAAGTATTTAACTTTAACTTCATAAATTAATAATTTTTATTCTTTTTATTTTTTTATTCTTTGCTTAAAAAAAGGGGAGAGAAAAAATGGCGTTAAGCGTTGAGCAACAGAAGCGTGTTGCTTATATTCTTCAGAAGGGGGCATCGTTCGATGCTCAGCTGGATAGGTTAGAAGCTTATTTGAGTAGTTCTAAGTGCGAGTCTGTCGATGCACAGATTAGGTACGACAACCTAAAGAAGCTTTACGAGGATTACCTTAAGCATAATGACGAATTGATGTCATTGAATGCCGAACATGATCGCCTCGTAGAGTTTCTGGAACTTGAAAATAGATATTTCGAAATCGGAGTTTCAGTGATTAAACTTCAAAAGCTCGCAAAATCCCCTATCTTAATGAGTTCAACGTTGAATTCTAGTCATTTGAAGGGTATTTCTTTTGCTTCTAGGAATATAATTAAACTTCCTAAACTTAAACTCCCCACCTTTGACGGAATTCCTGACAAGTGGTTAGGGTTCAAGAATAAGTTCGAGACACTTGTTCACTCTCGTGATGGATCAAATCTCGAAAAGATGTACCGACTCGAGGATTCACTGACCGGTGAAACATTAGGTAAGATTACCTCGACGAACCTGATCATTATCCTCAAGCTTGGGGCGTTCTCGTGGAAGCCTATGAGCAAAAGCGGCTGCTTATAGTCAAACATTTAGATGCTATTTTTGATATGACTGCAGTCGTTTTTCCTTGGTCTTCCAGCAGTTCAGTTCTCGCTGCCGAATTGACTAAGCTCGTCGACCAAACTACTCAACATTTACATCTGCTGAGCAAATTGGACGTTAAAATGGATAATCAAATTGCTATTCGTCTTTTGGAAAAACGCTTCCTTCCGTTTATCAAAAATAAGTGTGAGGAAACGCTTGATACAAACACGATACCCGAGTTTGATCAGTTCAAGACGTTCATCCGAAATACGGTTTGTCGCCTACGGGCATCGACGAAGGAGTCCATTCCATCCTTAGATTCGAGGAAACTGACTGGTGAAGCCGTTCTTCATCCCCCCACCAAGAATCACAAATCCAATGCGAGATCTTTGGTAACTCTGTATAGGTCTGATTCGACGGGATCTTCGGCTTGTGTAAAATGTGGCGGCGATCATTGTTTATGTAAGTGCTCCACATTCAATAAATTTTCTGTTCGCGAAAGCTGTGATTTTTTTAAAGCCAAAAAGATCTGTCGCAATTGTCTCTGTGTTCACCCCTATCCCTGCAAAAGCGAAAAAAGGTGCTAAAGATGTCACAAGGATCATCACACCTTGTTGCATTTTGAACGTAGTGTGGGTTCTCAGCAATGAAAAACTCCAAGGGTGATCAGTCTTCATTGAATGCCGCTTCTTGCAGTTCGCAAGCATGACTAGGCCATCAGTCCTATGCCTCCATAGCTTTTCCGTCAAATTCTCAGTTAATGACGACAGCAGTTGTCAAAGTTCAAGACAAGCGAGGAAATTTCGTCGTGGCACGCGCTCTGTTAGATTCTTGTTCTACCGTAAATCTGATAACTAGTAAACTTGCAAATTCTTTAAAATTACCTACAATTTCATGTTCAATTAATATTGGAGCAGTAGACGGTTTGATCACTGTTTCAAAACAACAAGTTAATGTTACATTTCAGTCTAATTACAATAATCTTAAGCAACAATTAACTTTTCTCATTGTTCCGGACATTGCCGACGACGTGACTAATGACGCTTTCCCTTGCAGTCTTTTTGACATTCTCAAAAACATTCAGTTAGCCGATCCTCAATTCCATCTCCCCAAACCTGTTGATTTGTTACTCGCTTCAAGGATTACGTTGTCTATGCTTGCAGTTGGTCAAATTGGTCTTCATCACGAGAATTCCGAAATTATCTTACAGAAGACCAGTTTAGGTTGGATCTGCGCCGGTGGACCCAAAACTTTTATTTCTTCGCAACAAGCTTCTTGTAATGTGGTGAAGTTGGACAAGCCGATCGAACGCTTTTGGATTGTGGAGGATTTTGATCATGAACCTCTTAGATCTCGAGATGAAGTCGCGTGTGAAGAGCATTACGTCACTCACACGAGGCTGGACTCTTCTGGGAGGTACATGATTCGTCTTCCTTTTCGAGATAACCTATTTCATCTTGATAACTCCAGGCAGCAGGCGCTTCGTCTGTATTATACCCTCCAGCTGAAGTATGAGTCAAATCCTGTGTTAAAGCATGAGTACACTAAAGCTATGGAAGAGTACATTTCGTTAGGTCACATGTCCCTTTGTAAGGATACTGAGGGTGGTTACACTTTACCTCATCATTGCTTCATTAAGGAGTCCAGCGAAACCACGAAGTATCGACCAGTATTTGATGCCTCGTCAAAAACTTCTACAGGCCTTTCTTTGAATGATACTTTCTTGATAGGCCCTACCAAAGCACTATTTTCGAACAAGTTCTTCGTTTTCGGATTCATACCTTCGTCATCACAGCTGATATCGAGAAAATGTATCGTCATATTCTCGTTCATCCCGATGATTGAAAATATCTCAAAGTTTTGTGGCCTTATCAAGGCAATTTAGCGACGTGGGAGTTGAATACTGTCACCTTTGGAACAGCTCGCACTCCTTTCTTGGTTATTTGCACTCTGCAACAATTAGCGCGTGATGAAGCTAAGGATTTTCCTCGAGTCAGTAAATTCCTGCTTCGTGATTTCTACGTTGATGATTTTGTGTCTGGCGCAGAATCGTTGGAAGAGATTTTGCAGATTCGTGATAAAATGATCGCATTGCTGAGTTGAGGTGGATTCCAGATTCGGCAATGGCCTTCCAATCATCAATCGGCATTGGATACCATCGATCAAGAAATCTTCGATCTGGATTGTTTGGTCAAGGAAAACCCTGTTCATAAAAACCTAGGAATCGTTTGGGATTCTAAATATGATTATTTCAAATACACCCTGAAGGGGATCGATCCTCAAGTTGTATCCACAAACTGAAAATTGTTGTCATGATTTTCTAAAATTTTTGATCCTCTTGGTTTACTGGGTCCCGTTGTTTTATATGCGAAGGTTATGATTCAGGATTGCTGGAAAGCAAAAATTACGTGGGATGAATCGCTTAATCGCTTCCTCAAAACATCCGCTCTAAGTGGAAAACTTTTGCCAATCAACTCTAAGTACTGAAAACATTGTCATTGCCTCGACATATTGTCATAGCCAAAGCCGTGAAAATCGAACTTCATGGATTCTGCGATGCCTGCTCTCACGGATACGGAGCTTGTTTAATTGCTAGGTCGATAGATTCACAGGGTCAGATGTCCATCCGTTTGATCAGCAGTAAGTCTCGAGTCGCTCCATTGAAGGGTCTTACCATTCCTCGTTTAAAGCTTTGCACCGCATCTATTTTAAAGAAGTTGTACGTCGAATCCAAACTCCAGTTAGATTTTCCAATTGATAAGGTGACGTTTTGGTCCGATTCCACCATCGTACTTTGTTGGCTGAAAAAAGTTCATTGTCTTTTAAGGGTCTCCGAAGCCAATAGAGTTGAGGTCATTCAGTCGTTGGGTGATGAAATCCATTGGAGACATTAACGACTAAATCAGAGGACAATCTCACAGATGCTCTTTCCAGAGGGCAATTACCATCTGAGTTTGTGGAGAATCGTCTTTGGTCTTTAGGTCCTCACTGGTTATCATCTGATGAAAGTAACTGGCCTCAGTCTCATATACCCTCGATGCCTAATCTCCACAAGCTCAAAAGTGGTCAGTGTCTAGTCATCAATAAACAGCCGAACAATCTTCCTGTTGATTCGTCTTCATTCAGAGAGGTTTATTCTCGCTTCTCTTCGTTCGAAGTTTTCGCTCGCGTCCGGGCATATGCTTTGTGTTGGAAGAGAAAAATCTCGTATCGAGGATAGATTAACTTGGTTATTTTCAAATATAGAAGACAATTCAAAGCGAATTCATGAGATAAGCAGTCTGGTTCGGTCTCTACTGCCATCCGAAATTAGTCTCGCTGAAACCAAGATTTTGATGATCTTTCAAAGAGAAGCTTTTTCTTCAGAACTTCGCTGTCTGTCAGAGTCATCTACTATTCGTCGAAAGAAAACCCCTTTTGATAGATTGAATCCTTTCATCGGAAAGGACGATCTGCTTCGTGTCGGTGGACGCTTAAAGGAATCCGACAAACCTCATCATGAAAAACATCCCATCCTTCTTCCTTTAAAACATGACTTTACTTCTATCATCATTCGACAATTCCACGAAAAGAATTCGCATGCCGGAATTTTGACGCCGCTGTACGCTCTTGCTCAGATGGCAGATCTTCCTACGGTTCGAGTTACGGAGTCTCCCCCATTCTGTTATACAGGTCTCGATTTCTTTGGTCCGTTGTCTATTAAAGAAAAGGCTCATAGAAACAAGGTCATCCTCAAGATCTATGGTTGCGTTTTTGTGTGTATGGCTTCCAAGGCTGTCCACATCGAACTCGCAACTGATCTATCGACTGAAGGTTTCTTGATGGCGTTTCATCGGTTCATTGGTCGTAAAGTAGTACCAGCCCACGTTTATTCCGACAATGGTACGAACTTTGTAGGGGCATACAAAGAGCTTCGTGAAATTTATGATCGTTTTGAAACTCCGAAATTCAGGAAAGAAATTGGAGAATACGCTATTTCTAAGCCACTATTTCGGCGGATACACGTTTAATCATTAGTGTGATTTTTCTATAATAAATGAACAGCATATTTACACAGGTAAAGTGTAACGAGAAGAAACTGATTAATCGAGAGCGACAAAATAGCATAATCTACAGAATTGATCATTTTGTATTGAATTTTTTAATCTAAAAATACTGAAAGCTAGAAAAAAGCCTTCTCGTAATGGCTTATTTTTAAATAACTTACAGATAAAGTAAATTTTTATCTATGTATTTTCTAATGAATCAGATTTGAGATTTCAGGAGTTTATATTTAAGCTTAACTGTTCAACGAATATGCTTGAAAACTCAGCTACATATTCGGCATTACTTATCTGCGGCAACGAAGATCTACACTTCCAAGATGTATTCGTTATTTTATCAACTTGTCGATTCAAAGATACTTCCTGAAAATCATTGAACAAGTAATTTCTCTCATAGAAATTTTATTTTAATGGCACAGTGATACGTGATGAGGCAAAGAGAAAAAACGATGATATGGCATGCTCTCTTATGAAGCGTTTCACGTCAACTCTCCAAGCGCGACGCGGCAGCGCTTAATCGTGCTGTTTTCAGTTCATTTTTAAAGGGCTAAAATGCACATAGAAATTATCATAACGAAGTGATTTCGATGTATTTTTTCCTCAGCTTTCCGAAGGTCTTCTCAGATTTGTTAAATTTGCTTAATTTGACCTTGAAAAAATATAAAATGTGCTATATCTCAAAAAATGCATTTTTAATATTTTTCTTGACCTGCTAGATCGAAAGAGGAGGAAATTTTACGTCGATATAGCTATTTTCTGGAAAAGGGTTTTTTGATTTTATCGAGATATCCTTCAACAAACACAAGGCGCTCGACCAGGCGAGGCGCGCCGCGCGTACAACTTCGGTGGTGGCGTGCGAATGCGTTGTCATTTATTTATTCATTGGCTTTCGTACGCATTAAATAAATTATATTTTCTTTTATTTATGCAAATGTATTTTTGTTTATTAATCTGTTTAATTAATAATTATTTTTTTTCTCATTATATGAATATTGCAAAAAAATAGAAATGTTTCAGGATTGTTTTATAAAATAATCAACATGTTCAGGAAAAATTTAATTATGAAACCACCGATAGGTGGCTTGTACTGAAATTCCGATGCTCGAAAGTGATTATGCAAGATTTGTTTATATGTATGCGATTGATATGCAACGTTGAAGTATGCGTTTTTTCGTCTTAACGAACTAACTGTGCCTTTGCGATTCATCTTTAACTGATCTGTCTTTTCTAAGACAAATATGGGTTTTTAAACATGTGTCAATCCTTTAGGAAAGGATAAACACTGTAAAGAATTGACTGAATTCCCAAGATCATTACAAGAATCATTTCCATCAATACCAGATGGAGCACAAGTTTGTGTTTCATGCAAAATTTTACTTTATAAGAAACGTAAATCGAATGAATCTTCCCCAACATAAAAAAAAATTAAACAGAATTGTGATTATGAAGATCATATAGCTGCCATGACAGTAGTTGAAAATTTAAAAAATAAGCTTTCTCAAACAAAATTAAAAGAAGAAAGAATTTTGTTACTTTCGCTCGCTCCTACATTTTAGTCACATACAAATTTAATGGAAAAATTAGGTTGTACAGAATGGGAAGCAAGACAAATTCTAAAGACAGATACAGATAAAAGTATTTTAACTGTACCATTGAAAAATAAAGGAAAAGAGCTTCCTAATGAAACTAAACATTTGGTAAAAAACTTTTATGAACGTGACGACATCAGTAACTTATTGCCTGGAATAAAAGATTTTATTTCAATAAAACAAGTTACTGGTGAACGATTACACGTTCAAAAGAGATTGCTTCTCGGTAATTTGAATGAAATTTATATTTTATTTAAAAATGAATGTAAAAGTGTCAAGATAGGCTATTCAAAATTCACGCAATTAAAACCACCACCCTGTGTATTGGTTAGAACTAGTGGCACACATAATGTATACGTATGCGTGCATCATGAAAATGTGAAACTTATGCTAGACGCTCTTAATTTGAAAAACTTAACGAAAAATACTGATGCACCCTTAGAAGATTATCACGACTGTAAAAGAAAAATTATATGTACTCAACCATCCGATAAATGTTTCTTAGGTGATTGTTTGGATTGCGAGAGTAATTTTTCAAATCTTCAAAAACTTATAAAGAATGCTCTAAAAAATCATGGCATTCATGAAATTAAATTTGAATCATGGAAGAAACCGATCGTTGCTCAATTACTTCTGAAACATTAAAAGTTTTTAAGTTTCTTGAAATATTTAAAGATAGATTAGTAAAACTAAAAACCCACGATTTTTTTGCTAAACAACAAGCGGTTTTTGTTAAAAATTTGAAAGAAAATCTTGAAGAGGGAGAGGTAGTAATTTGTTTTGATTTTGCCGAAAATTACGCTTTTGTTATTCAAAATGCAACTCAATCATTCCATTGCAATAATAATCAAGCAACTATATTTACAGTTACGGTTTATTATAAAATAAAGGATGAACTTAAACACAAAAGCATAGCTATTATTTCAGATAATCTTAATCATGATACTGTTTCGGTATATGAATATCAGAAAATCATTATAAATTATCTTAAAAGTCATCATAAACTTAAAAAAATTTATTATGTGACTGACAGAGCAACACAACATTTTAAAAATAAGAGTAATTTTCACAATCTTCTTTTTCATGAAAAAGATTTTCAAATTAAAGTTGAATGGCATTTTTTTGCTACTGCACACGGCAAAAGTGGATGCGATAGGTGCAAATTTGAAAAGAGAAGCCCGTAGAGCTAGCTTGCAGCTTACAGGAACTAAAAAAATACTTACAGCTTACGATCTATATAATTGGGCACAAAAGTATTGCAAAGAACCGAAAATTTTCTTTAGTAGTAAAGAAGCTTATGAAAAATATTCAAAGAAATTTAAAGTTCAAATCGATAAGGCCAAGTTCATCCCAGGTACTTTAAAATATCACGCTTTTATTCCAATAGATCGTAAGACTATGAAACTTTAAAAAACATCTTTGGCATCTGAGTACGATTTATTTCCTAAATTAAAAAAGTAAAAAATTGTTAAAAAGACTTGAATAAGCTTTAAAAGCTTAGGAGTATAAATTGTTATGATGGTTAGTCGAGCAGCTAAGAGTTAAGGTCTACAGCAGTAGCACGCCCGACGCGCCAGGCCTAGTCGAGCGCCTTGTGTTTGTTGAATGATATCTCGATAAAATCAAAAAACTCCTTTCCAGAAAATAGCCATATCGACGTAAAATTTCCTCCTCTTTCGATCTAAAAAATATTAAAAATGCATTTTTTAAGATTAGCACATTTTATATTTTTTCAAGATCAAATTAAGGAAATTTAACAAATCTGAGAAGACCATCGGAAAGCTGAGGAAAAAATACATCGAAATCACTTCTTTATGATAATTTCTAGGTGCATGTTAGCCCTTTAAACATGAGCTGAAAACAGCACGATTAAGCGCTCCCGCGCCGTGCTTGGAGAGCTGTCGTGAAACGCCTCATATGTATTCGTTATATTATTCAATTTGCTGATTAGTGAAATATTTAAAAAAACAAATTTATTTACTCGTATTACAGTAATTGCAGTTATTTAAATCTCATTTTAATCGCTTGCCGAGCTTTTTGTTGGTTTTAATCGATCTCTGTATACTCTGAAATGCCATACTCTCGAGGAGTTTTCATTATTTTACTCAATTTGTTCAATCAAAAGTCCTTAAAACTATTAGAAATTTTTTTTGTAATTTTTAATTCTAAAAAACTGAAAATCAAGATCGATAAAACCCATTAACCTCGAGGCTTATACGTTATTTTAATGAATTAATTGATTCAAAACTACTTTAATCTTTTAAGAATTCAATTTATTTAATTGTATACTTGATATTACGTTAAAATCTATACTTACTTTTGTATCGTGGTTTTTAAGAAAATTGCTTATTTTGGCTGAGTCGAAGTAGTTCGGAAAAATTGAGACTTGAAAATCCTTAAAATTCATGAAATCCTTAAAACTAAAAATGTAGGATAGCTATTTCTCTCTCTCTCTCTCTCTCTGTGGTAAGTTTCCGGCTCACACGCCTTCACCTCGCTCTTGCTGCCGAGCTTTTGTACTGCTGCCTGCCTGCCTTCGGGCGTTTTGTTGCAGGTTACTTGCGTGCGCCTATATGCAAGTTATCATCTCCACTGTTATCATCACTGGGGATGCTGTGCTTGTGTCGTTCTGCAGTGTTTTTTGTTTGGCTGGAGATTTGACTTTCTAACAACATCGGCGACATTTTCTGAGGTGGTTTCTGCACATGTCCGATTAATACTTGGCAGATGCGTGATTGTATAAAGTGTATACATATCGACACCTCGTACGAAGAGTATCGCCGTTCACAGGATCAAGCGAAAAGTATCACCGTTAAGAACGGCAGACGAAGAGTAGCACGGTTCACAGCTTCAAACGAAGAATATCACCGTTGATATTTCGTTAGCGAAAAGTAACACCGCTCGCCGAGCGCTGAAGAAGACTAACGCGGTTCGCTGATCTCTGACGAAGACTAAAACGGTTCGCCGAGCGCTGACGAAAACTAACACGGCTAATGAAACTCAGCGGCCAATATTAATTAATTGTTAGCAGTGTTTGCAAAACAATTTAGTTTGTCCTCGCAGTATTCGTTTTTTAAGTTGCAGTTATCGTTTTCACAGTAAAGTGGCTTGCGTTTACACTAGAGTTGGAACTTTTCATTCAAAAACAGTTACTATTGCTAAGGAAACAATAAAATAAAACTATTTAATATATTTTCTAATTTAATAAATATTTCTATGGGTATAAGGGTCTTCCATTTATTATTATATTATATATTTTTGTAACTGAAACCCCGCATTGTTACAAAATAATATTTCTTTGCGGCAAAGCAATGACGCATTGAGACGAAGAATTCTATGACTTTTGCTCAAAAGTTATAATTTATTTGGCACGCAGATATTGTTTTCTGAGTGTAGTGGTTGGATATAACGTAAAAATAATTTTATTTTAAATTTGAGCGATGTATGTCAATGTTAAAGGAAGGTAAGTGCCAATTTATTAACAGTCGATTTTTTATTTTGTTTATTCACTATACATTTGATAATCAAGCTTCCACTTCTACACAAATCACAACAAAGAGAATTTAAATTTTATTCAAATTATTTATCGTCATACTTATAGTCGACTTTTCTTTGTACTCACAGTACTTACAAGTACAGTTTACAAAAGTTCGACGTTATGAAAAATGAAAATTATCGTTGTTTTTAGAACAAAGTGTAGTTGAGTGGAGTTGAGATCCCTACTTTAGATTAATATCTTCTTTGACGTGAGTAAATATTTAATAATATTATATTATATTCTAGTAATGAGGTTGCCTTATAACAACTTTCATTAATTTTATTATTAAATAATATGACATTAAAAATATAAGTTTTCTTAATAGATCACCACTAATAACAATGAATATTTTCTTCTCATAAACATGCAATACTAAGATCAATATACTTTTCAAATATTTATAACACTCACTCGAGTAATAACTCGGATGTATGATTTCTTCTGAATGTGAGTTTGATATTATTCAATATTATTACTAGCAAAGAACGCTCGCTTCGCTCGCTATTTACATATTTTGATGCCGTAAAATTTATCACTTTTCTACACATTTAACATGCGAAATTATTGATATTTATATACGTAAACATTTTATGTAATATTATTAATACTGTAAAATTACATTAGCTCGGGGTGTGTTAGTGTATGGGGTTATGATTTTCTTTTTATAATATATTTGTTTTAAAAAATAATATTTATATATTTTCATAAAACAATTTGACGTGCAGTATTAAACTGTATGTTACAAAAATATTTTTACGTTTACGATTTTTCATAGAATAGATTATTTCATCAACTTTATTGTAGATTATGTCAACTCTTATGACCACAATACAATACTTAAATAAAAATTTTTTATATATATATATTTGATATGCATATAGCATTATAAAAAATATGATATTTTATT
>UELU01128397.1:0-18860 GCA_900490025.1 Megastigmus dorsalis
CCTTTGCACATAAAACTTGGTTTAATGAAACAATATGTAAAAGCTTTGGATAAGGAAGGACAATGTCTCACTTACTTGGTTGAAAAATTTCCAGCTTTATCTAGTGCAAAATTGAAAGAAGATATATTTGATGGACCTCAAATTCGAAAGTTATTAAGAGATGAATCATTCGTTAACATAATGTCCGAGAAAGAACGAGCTGCATGGCTGAGCTTTAAAAGCGTAGTTGAAAATTTTTTGGGTAATCATAAGAGTGGAAACTATAGGGAATTGGTAGTCGAAATGCTCAAAACTATGAGAAATTGGGCTGTTTGATGAGTTAAAAGTTGCATTTTCTCGATTCGCATCTTGATAACTTCCCACAAAATCTTGGGGATTACAGCGAAGAACAAGGAGAACGGAAATTTCATCAAGATAGGAAGGAAATGAAAAGACGTTATCAGGGTAGGTGGAATACACTTATGATGGCTGACTACTGTTGGACATTAAAAAGAGAGAACACTGACAATAGTAAAAAGCGCAAACGCAATCCACTTCACAGGTCATTTGAGGATAAAAGAGTAAGGAACAGCAGATTGTCTTAGGTTATGGAGTTATCGGGTTATGGGATACTCGGATTTTATTGGGCAATGTCCGGGGTTATCGAGGTAAGGTCCTGAGGTAGCTAAGGGTCGTGGGATTGAGTGGTTATGGGATTTTAGAGATAGTTTTACAGATAAAGCAATGTATTTGATGGTTTTGGTGGATTTTGAGGTATTTCTTAAGGTTAGAAAAAAATTCTGAGGTGTAGGGGTTAATCGGGTTGCGGATTTATTTTCAGCGGGAAAAAAATACACGGAATTCATGGCGCGTTTTAACGAAATTATATAGTTTACATTTTCTAAATTAGACCTTCTTCTGACCTTGACCCTCACGTGACCGGGTCAAATGGACCACGGATTCGGATTGAGCGACCCCAAAAAAATATAGATATACCATTTAACTTTGTTTGCGATTCATTTTCTGAATTTGATCTTGGCCTGACCTTGACCCTGACGTGACCAGGTCAAATGGACCACGGATTCGGATTCAGCGACCCCAACAACATTAAATTCACGTGGTCTGGTCTACCGCGCAGGAAATTTTTTTTTGGGCCTGTGTTATTATTTACCATGAAATTGACGTAATTTTATTTTAATAAATATCAATGGTCACAACTTCTTTTGTTATCGAAAATTTGTCGCTTTTGGTGACTCTAATTAGTTAGCTGGTCCATACTAATCACTATTTTTACTCATTATTTGTTGTTTGTTTGTAGAAATTTTGAAATTTCATTTAATTTATAAATTTTATAACAAAATTTGCAGTATTAGAAACAAAGGACATTAAGCGACTGATGTGATAAAATACTTATGATTTTAATTGTTCTTTGTTGCTGTATAACTACTGCTTTCAAATACTTGGATAAGTTTTTGAAGTGACGATGCTACTAAACTGCATGCACTGTTTATAAAAATTAAGATTTGACGCTGCTGAGATTAGAAAGGTAAATAATTGTTATAAAGTTGTAAATATATTTATTTAAGAGTTTTCGTTAGATCGAACTTTACTTATACTAATTGTATTTTTAAGAATATCGATGGATGCAACTATGGTTTTTCTAGCTGGAATTTTTATATAAATAAAGAATGTATTATTTTTGTTCAATTTCCAGATTTTTTAACTAATTTCACTAAAGTTGGATTAGAAATAAATGACCTTAAGCATCTCTGGTGGGACAAAATAATAATAATTCGTTATGGTTTGTTGCTGTATAGCTGCCGTATTGAAGTACCTAGACCAATTTTTCAAGCGATGGTGCTACTGAATAGCATCACCTGATTCTTCTATGAATTAGTATTTGAAGCGCAAACACCTTTTCATCATCCTGCTGCTTCTTTCCTAATATTCAAAGTTGCTGTATCTTAAGGATACAGACTACATTTCAAATTCAAGTTTATCTCCAAACATGACTGTTTTCATACTTAGATTAGCGTTTTAATCGTTTTTACATTGTTATTTTGAAAAGAACCACTCCTAGAAAAAAATAGAGAAAAGAAAAAAATTTTTTCGTATGTGTGCGTGTAATCTCCGGAACTATTTCACCGATTTTGATAGAGTTTGTTTAAAAATTTCTAATTTCTGTTAAGGTTAAAAAGTGAGAAAAGAATTTTAATGTTTGCAGTCATATATTTTTTTAATTGCATTTTCGAGACCTGTTTTTTTTTTAATTTTTATTGCATAATGTTGAGAAAAAATCAGATTTTTTGTTATTTTACAATCTAAAATAAGAAATTTTAGATTATCTTGTTTCGTTCAATTGATATTTACAAAAAAGAGACATTTTATGTAAATTTATATTTTAATAAAACAAGACAACAATGAAATTTTAGTCTGTTATTTACTAAGATAATATCTCAATTCAAACTAGTTAAAAACTATTGCAATGGATCTTGAAGATTCGGATCTTGAAAGATATAATAATGGCTTTCAACAGCAAATAAATTATTTACAAATGAATCAGCATTACCGCAAGAGAATAGCTGTAGCAGCTGTAGTAATCTTGCTTCGTAAGAAAAGGAAGTACACGAAAAAAAGGCACTGGGTAGCTCCTATTTTTGCGCAGCGATCGGAGCATGGATTTTTTCACGATGTACTTGCGAAACTTATTCTTGAAGATTTAAGATTTATAAACTACATTCGTATGTCTGCTACCCAATTTGAAAATTTAGCCATATTAATTGGAGCAGATATAATAAAAAAATATCATATACGAGAACCTATAGGAGTTGCTGAGCGTTTGCTGTTAACATTGAAGTAAAATTAAGTGTAAACATATCAATAATTGTATCATTTAAAATCTGCGTTATTTACGTAAATACAATTTCTGGTTTTTGGCTTGCGGTGATTCAATTTCATCGATGTCATACCAATATTTGGTTGGTGTGACCACCGCAGCTAATATTATTTCCGAAACATGCCAAGCTATATGGGATAAACTTTGGAGAATAGTTTTACCAGCAGAGTATACTGAGGAAAAGTGGCACAAAGTAGCACAGGATTTTAAGGATATTTGGAATTTTCCGCACTGCATCGGTGCTATTGATGGAAGGCACATGTGCATCGAAGTATGACTTGTTTTTTACATTTGAAGAACATAATTATTTATATTTGTAACTATTATGTTTATATTTGCAGTGCCCTGCAAATGCAGGATCTTCCTATTATAATTATAAGGGAAGCCACAGCATTGTTCTTTTAGCTATATGCGATGCCCATTACGTTTTCCAGATTGTGGATATAGGAGCTTATGGACGTAGGAGTGATGGTGGGATTTTCACCGAAAGTAATTTTGGTCAGAAATTTGAAAGTCAGGAAATGAATTTACCAAAACCTGCAAAACTTTCTGAAGAAGGATGTGAGCTATCCTATTGCATTGTAGGTGATGAGGCTTTTCGATTGAAAACGTATCTGTTGCGTCCGTATCCTGGAAAGCAATGTGCAGATTATGAAAAATGTATATATAACTATAGATTATCAAGGGCCAGAAGAACAATAGAAAACAGTTTTGGTATTTTGGTTAGTCGATGGAAAATTTTCAGAAAAGCAATTATTTCAAATATCGACAATGCAATTAAAATTATTCAAGCAACTATATGTCTTCACAATTGGATGAGAATGGCAGACTTAAATGAAGAAGATAACATTCCATATGGTGTAACAGAATTAGTTGATAGAGAAGATGAACATGGTTTTAGGCCAGGAAGCTGGAGATTAGATGAAGAGAGTTCCGGTGCCTTGGGAAAAATAAAACGCACAGGATATAACTGTAGCACACGAGAAGCAGCAGAGATGAGAGAACAATGTCTTTGTTATGTTAATAATGAAGGAGCTGTACCATGGCAAGACGATCGTGTGAATAATTAAATGATGTAAGTTTATGTAACGGGGCAGGATTTAGGATTTAGGAGAATAAAAATACGCGGTGCTCGGGAGTCGAACCCCCGACGTCGAGAGTCGAGACGAGCGCCCTAACCACTGGGCCACTACCGCACTGGCCTCGACTCGGCATCAGATCCTAATGACAACTCCTTGCCGACATTGCAGAGATCTACTACTATTCTCCAACGGCTAACTCCTTGAAAATCCGCTGCTCATTATAATTGTAAATATTTTTTATTAAACAAATTTTACACTAATGCTTATACTATCGTATTTTATTTTTACTTTAAAAGTTCTTAAATATTTTGAATTAATAGCTAAATAAATAATTTAATTATGCATAAATAACAATCATAGAAAATTCTAAGGAAAACATATTTGCTATTATTTAAATTATTCATTTTCCATCTTAAAAATGGTCTCATAAAGCTTAAACATACTAAATTCACCCTTTCTCCAGGAAAATTACGCAATTTTTTTTCTATAGCTAGAACGAAACAAGCAATTTCATCTTTTTCTTGGGAAGCACGCACTTGAGTCAGTTGAACAGGTAATGGTTGTAATAATGCATTCATAAGTTTGTCAATAGCATCATCAGGTTTTCTCTTTTTCGCCCCTATAAAATATAATTATTAAAAAATTTGATTTATAGTAATATTTTAATAGTATTAAGAATACGAACGCTTTTCATTTCCCTCGTACTATTCATCCAGATCACTACCTTCTTCTTTGTCATCGACTGATTTTTGAACGTTATCAACAGTTAAATTACATACTGTGCTACATTAAAAAATATTATTTCCAGTATCAAACAGTTAAATTCGTAATAGATGAATATAACGGAATTTACTTACTTTTTAGCCTAAATCAAACGCATCGCTCAAAAAACTCATATTCATGATTCATAAATCTCCAAGGCTTGTGTTTTTTTGTAGCTTGTCCACTCTTGCCTTTCTCTTTCGCCAAATAGGACCTATACGTGTCGTACAAATTCCTCCACTTTGTCTTTAAGGAAGCGACAGTAAATTCTTCTGCAATAGAAATAAAGATATACGTTTTATATAAATATGGCAATTTATAGAAAAATATACACTTACTCTTTTCTTTATTGGTATTCAAAGTGTCTTGAATTTCAAGCCATAATTTTGCTTTCATAGCATTAGTGCGTTGTGCTGTAGGGATATCCTTATAATTCCAGAGTGCTGGCCTTTCTTGTACTGCAGAAATAAGAAGCTCATCCAGTCATTTTATAACAACATTGCTGCCTTATATATCAGCACTTCCAGATGCATTACTCATATTAAGATCGTTTTCTTTATCTATTTGCTGATCATTGTTGTATATTACTTGTCCATTAACTACAATTTCTAAAAAACATTTATCAAGAACATACTTGTATTCAAGCCTGAATAAATAAATAACTTGTCTTACGATCTTGACGAAAAAAATAGTTTTCCTTTGAATGTATACTTGCTGTAAACCTTGAGTGCAGGAGTGTTGTATTATCTCCTCAAAAAGGCAAGGTATGCCGTACAAACCACATGTGTAATTAATTAGTTCTCGAGAACAATGCTAGAAAATGAATGTAGAAATAAAATTGTTGTTAAAGATAAAGTGTGCTATAAATTATGACTCAAGAAATTGGTGAAATAATATAATTATTGATCTTTATACAATATATTAAGTGTTAATATTGAATAAGTATATATAATGTTAAAATGTAAAAATTGATTTTTATTATGTAGATTCATTAGTTTCAGTGGCTATAGAAATTTATGGATTGCAGGAAAAAAAAAATCTGAACAAAATTTATTTGAAAGTTATTGGACATATTGAAGACCTTCTTATGGGTATAATGTTGTTTGACAAATTTAATTTAAGTTTTTATGTCTAAAGTAATATTTTTTATTGTAGAAGATGACTTTCAATTAATACAACAATATTTCCTTGATAAATATTGGAGTATAACCAAGCCAATTAAAGAAAATAAATTCATGTATATCGAAGTATTTAATGATTATGTATGTACCATTAAAAAGAACATTTTAAGCATTATTGTAAGCATTGTATCACTATACTTATTTATTATGTATCTAGACCAAAGCAATTGAAAGTTACATAGATAATAATTTGAAAAGAGTTATTTTTTAAGTAAATCCATACCGCAAGAGGTTAGGATCATTTACATAAGTATATGTATATTAATAACCCAAAATTTATAATAAGCAAAATATACTTATCTTCTTAACAAAATATACTTATTTACTTACCGTTTAAATAGTACGTGATATTAAATATTGGGTGTAGACGTTCACAACTTTCGCACTGGCTTTCCATCGTCTTTGAATGTCTACTGGTCGACTGATTGGGAGCGAATGCCAGTCGCTCTGGTTATATATGCTCTACATGAGACATTGGTGGTGGTGGTGGTGGTATGGTGGCGCGCATGTACGATGACTAGCTTCGGTCAAGGACTATATCAATGACATCTTAGAACTGCAGTTTTGCAAACAGTTGACGAAGCATCCCCCACTCCCGGTAAAGACTGCGTCAGCATTTCTGTACTGAACGTGAGCTGGGGCTATCGTATCATTTTTCTGCAACTCGGCGGAAAAATTGTCGAGAAATTTCTGGAAGCCTAACCCTGAACTCATGTAATGCAAGAACATTATACAAAATTGGCCGCACACGTCAGACGTATCACTTTGCAATTGGGTACCATTCCATCGGTATTGTTTACAATTTTTTCGTAAGCGATTTATATGATCCGGTATAAATGGCGGTATACCGTAGCTATCAAAATACAAAGCATGTCCAGATACGTCGATGTAAATGCTGACCCAAAGCATACCGGGTTTCGTATGACTATCGGTGTTAAAAACAAATGCGGTCGGTTTCGTCCACACCGGCGGGATCTGATCGGCCGGGAAGACACCCGCAGTATGCGATGGAAACATCGATAAATGATTCAGGATTTCCAGGCTGTTCATTGCAAAGCTGTGGCGGTATTCTATAAGTAAATTCTGCGCAAGATCGTGGCTCACGCGTGTTTCGCCAAGCTTTCAATCTATAAGCATTATTTAAAGCACAAGTGTATTGAAGATATTGACTTTTTAAGTCGTCGCGAAGACAGCAGTTATCCGTCCACGGCAACTTGGTAAATGATGGGCAATCATTACCGTACTTCAAATTAATAATCTCTCGTGATGTTATTTTATGCAAGGTCAGCCACTTTTCCTTACCTCGAACATATGTTTTCCTCACTTTTCTCGTAACGTCTTTCAGAGTTCTGAACAAAGCTTTTAATGTTATCTCCCCCTCAAAGTAGTCGAGACCATGATGATGCTGTGTCAGCCACTCATTCTGCTTCCGAATTTCTTGACTTAGACGGGTGATTGGATAGCTATTTCTTCAAGCGAACAAATGTTTTTATTGTCTTTGACGAATTTTATATCTACTATAAAATCCATCTTTGTCTTCCAAGCGCTCGAGCCAAACTGTCGTAGACGAGAGTTAAAGCAGCTTGTTGTACCATAACAGCGACATCTGGAGTCGTCTTTTCAACCGTTAAAGTCTACGATAGCTTGGCGCAAAGAATGTATTCCCAAGATATTGTCATATTCGGCGTACACGATACAATTCACTGTATTAGTCAGCGGATCACCGAATCTCACTTCTAATCTAACACTGCCGTGCTTCATTAGATTCCGATGAGTGCATTCATTAGCCGATAAATCGGGCGTCAAATCAAATGCAAAAAGACAGTAGCCGTTAGGGTATGCTTCACGGCCAATCTCATTTCCCCTCGTTGAGAAAATGAACACCGGTGCCAGAAAATAGCGTATGATATGCATCGATGTATAGCTTATTCTTCTTGAAATCAGGTTATAATGCTCTCGAGGGTACTTGTACGCCGTCGATATACAAGCACAAAAAATTAATATTAAAATTTTGAGAATTAAATAGATTAAGAGTTCATTTACCATTGTAAGCTTTATTTTCAACAAAACCGACAATTATGCGTTTGGGCAACTGCCCCAATATCACATTATTCAAAGTTTCACTGTGAACGCCACTGTGCATTGTTAGAGTCTTGACTTCCACTCGTGTAAGCGGATATTTAGCAGTTGTTTTTGAAATTGCCTTACTGTGAGCGAGCAGCATGCCGGGGCTTATTTTCACACGTGTAACTGAAAGATTGGCCTCCTCAATGTGAATGCCCATGAAGCCCGCAGGATCCATCAGAGAAAAACTGTCTCGAGATCTTACAAAACGAACTCTAACCTCTACACCATTCACCAGCAGCTTTTCTTGATTAATAACGTCGGAGTGAAGGTGACCGATCATGTAAATCGATTTTTTAGCAGATAAAAGTCTACGTCGAGCTACGAGACCGAGATTCTCGTTGTTCGTGTCTTCCATTTTATCAGCTATGTCGGCTGTCCACAAAACACTCGTTAAGTGTGATGCATTTGCAGCAGGTCTGTAACTAAGCAGTGTCTCGATGTATGCACTGTAGGCATATGCATTAGTCGGTGGCGACACAGGTTTTTGATTGAAAAAGACATCGACTTGGTTGAATAGCGAGTGCATGAAATTGTTGACAGGTGCAGCGCGATTCATTAAAGCCTCGGAACCCTCGGGTAAAACATCTTCAATAGTATTACATCTGAGAGATATGCATAAACTGAGCATGGTATGAGCAAGATCAATGTACTCCTCGCCATTCCCCGGTATTACAAATTCTATTGGCGAGTCATCGGTTAACGATGATATAGGCTTATACTGCACCCAATGCGAACCCTTAATCGTTGTCTGAGTAGGCGGACTTTCAAACAGGAGTAATTCAGATTTTAGACATTCGCACGATTGGGTGTGTAGGAAAGCCATTCTTATTAACCAAAAATGTCTCTTGTAGATCGATTACTGCTCTTCCTCTGCTTCTTCTTCTTCTTCATCTTCCTTTTTTCTTTTATCACGCGTCCCTTTGGTGTCTTTTTATTTCTCTTGACACACTGTTTATTCTGCTTCCTTTTTTTCCTCCCATTTGAGTTGGTGTTTGCGGTGTTCAAGCTCTGAAGCAACTGTGGCGGCTCGATATAGCGGGACACTTTATAACCGGACCCCTTCATTAATTTATCCAGCTTTTCTTCGGCCTTTCTCTTGAGACTCTTGCCAGACTCTCTCACACGATTGCGCAATGATTCTCTAAGCGGTGTGTTATGTGTAGCAACATCGGACATAACATTCATACCTGTACGTACAGCCTCTTTACCAACAGCCTTAAAGAAAAGAGCCAATACCACTATGACCTTTCTGGTAGGGTGAGCTAGCATAGATACGGCCAATACCCCCAACACCCCGACTTATTTCCCCACCACCGCCTACCTGCATGTCAAAGTATTCCTCGTAGCGACTCATCTTTACTCTATACGTTTAAAGTGTAGTGTAGCCGTCAACGTACCGTAATCGAATGGTATTGGTTCGCCAAGTTGATCTCTTATATCTATTTCTATTGTACGAAATGTATTGAATAGCAAAGGTAGGTACATAGAGCGTGAGAAATGTTTAAATATTACCCCACCATGTGTGTAATTATCAAAGTTGAGAGAGACAGCTCTCAATAGGCGCGATTGAGCGTCTCCTGTCATTTGCGGCTCCAAGATGTCGCTGTAGAGCATCAGCATTGTAAGTAGACCACTGGAGAGATTGGCTGGCCGATCGCTAATTATCGGTTTATCAACGACGATTACACGAGAATTTACATTTTCGAACCCAAGAATTTTCTTTAATCTCTTCGACAGGTATAAATTGTGGTCCAGGTGACTACAACCAGACTCTGTACAAATTCGGCAAACTCTAACGTAGACTCCACGTTCGACCTCAAACTTCAAATGATTTTTTACACTGTCCAGACTATTAATTTCGTCTATGAGAGTTTTGACATCTTGATAAATACCAGGTCTTATAAACGATGCTGAAGCTCTACACTATTCGGCACGCATCTTATCGGTGATTGTTTGATGCTGAGGTGTAACTCGAGAAACGCCATTCTATCGGTCAGTGTTGACGGTATTTGCTGAAACGTAAGAGGATCTTGAATCTCTGTAAGGGCAACTGCCCACGTACCGTGTAACTGTAATTGCTGCGGTAACTGAGTGACAAAGTGGGTCGTTGTGTTTTCAGCAAAATAATCCATGCTGTTATTGCTAGGCAATACGATATAAAATTGATGTCTCATTTTTGTTTGTTTTAATTTTTAAAAGCGCTAACCCTGACCCAAGTATTAAATTTGTTGGGGTATCCTTTCCAATCAACATAATACTCCTTTGCCTGACCTTTACCTCTAGTTTTTAAAATTTTTTCAATTTCAACAGCTGCTTTGTTCGAATCTTTATAACTCGCGAGCGCTCCTCCTCGTAGAAAAAACCGTCTATATCCTCGTTTGCCAAATCTTTCAAAATGTAAACCGGAGGTTGGCGTGTTAACGAAATTCTTGCAATTTTGAACAGCTCCAACGTCCAACCGCCTCCGTAGCGTTTTGCGGAAACCTTCCTCGCTGGACTGACCCGTACCAAGTCACCCACACTGTATTTAGCCTGTCTCGGTTTGATGCTGCCGTAGCGTAAATTTAAATTTTGTCGTGCTTCTGCAGCATTGTACAGAGTCACGGATGCGGGAGTCACCTTAGTGACGGAATGCCTGATGTGGTTGTAGGCTTGCAAAAGTTGGGGTAAAACGTCAATGTATCTTCATGTATTTTTGTGCGTAAAATTACGCCACATTCGTTGTTTTATAGTTTTTATGAACCTTTATACAACACCTGCCTTCGTATCGGGACTCCGTATAATCCTAAAATTTATTTCCATTTTTTTCAACAATTCCTGCATCGCTGATCCAACAAACTTCTTTCCTTTGTCCGATTTAATTCCTAATTGTTTCCTCTTATTACTCCTGGCTAAAATTCGTTGAAAGCAGTCAGCAACACTTTTTGCACTCTTGGTCACAATAGGCTCGATCCATGCATACTTGCTGAGAACATCGATGACAGTGAGAAGATAGTTGTAGCCATCGTTTTAAGAGCTTATCGATCTCATGCCCATCAAGTCGACTTCCCACACATCGTCAAAATTGCGTACGTTTAGCATCTTCGAGGTAATCGATGTCTCACCTGCTTGTGTAAGTTGTAAGCATCTTGGCCTTCGAGCCAATCGATCACATTTTCTTTATGACCTTTTTTGCGTGTAACGTGTAAAATCTTATCTGCACCGGCGCAGACAGTAGGTTGCGGGAGGCCATAATAAAGCTGTTCAAACATCCTAATTATTTTTTGTTTTTCTTATCTTTTAGAAACTTACTCTTCTTCGTCTTGTACGTCTTATCGCACGGTTTTATTGCTTTCTTGATTCGAGAAAGGAATTTTTCAAAAGTTATTTTACTGACCATATAACAAGCGGTCATCATGGCAAATATTCGTTCGTCGGGTAGTGTCTCTTGAGCAAGCATACGTGAAAAAACAGGCTCGGCCAGTATACGATCAGCCTTTCGACGATTATTCTTTTTCTTGTCACTGTACGCTAGATCGTGCTCCCGACCGACATCATCCAGAGGATTGATCCCCACCTCGCCACTTTCGAGTCGTTCTACCAGTTTAGTGCCCGGTCCACAAAATTTATAGCCGGGAACATGCATCTCAAACGGCAGCAAATCAATCAAAGAGTGTAGAGCACTATTTTTTCCCCCTCCTCTACGACACTCCTGTTGGTTTTTTCTTCGCTTTTTTGTACTTGCCACTCATCCGACGCCATGATTGAACAATTTGTGTTGTCGGTGTAAGTTTCTTTCTCCTCCGCGCTACAGCTTGCTCACTGACACCGTCAGCTGTCAGTTGCGAGTGAGAAGAAGAAGAAGAAGATGCTGGCGAACTGCTAGACTTGGAAGCTGCGCTACAATTCCAGGCGATGATATGTCGAACGATGACGCCGAGCCTCTAATATGGTCTAAAACGCGTTTATTGCCAATGTTTTCTTTAGGTATGAGCGCTTGTCGGAGCAAACTAACGATGACTTCTGGGCAGAGGTATTTTTCTAGCTCTCATAGCATCATTCAACAGGTCAATAATGCTTGCCCCCTCAACAGGGGCGATATCTATGATCACGTTTCCGTTACGGTCCTATATTATATTACCGGATCTGCGCAAGTGCAGCACAAGCGAGCAACATTAGCACGAATTTCTTGTGGAACGCTTTCGACGATATACTCGTCAGTTCTTGTCTAGTCGACATAGCCGTCGTTGACCGAACTCGGAAGAGCCACATTGCCTTCGTGGTCGTCCGTGAATTTTCTTTTCGACGAATCCTCCTCAACACATCGAAAGTGAAGATAGCGTTCTAAAACCTGCTTATACTTTGATCACTTCTCCCTATCGTCTTTGCAGACTGATGAGTCCAATATATCGTTCATTTCGGCATCCAGTCTGCTAACTATCGTGCCTGGGGTCTGTACAGACTTTAGGCCTCCATTCGTGAGTGAGAGACTAATGCGGTCCAAACTCTCTTGAGGTATGAGAATCATTTTTTTCTCGTGATCTTTTGCTGCTGCTACTGCTGCTACTTTGTAACGAGAGATGCCAATATAGTTCCAATGAGAGGAGCTAGTAGGGCAGGCAGGAATCCGCCACGTTGCACAATTAATTTTTTCTTCCTGTGCAAACTTTCACCCGTTTTAGCCAATTTTCGCAGAACACAGGCGTGTTTGCGTAATTTACTCTTATGTGTTTTGGTGAGTGGTACGTTACCGTGTAAGACGTTCAAAGTACATTTGCAAATATGACGAATTAATTTCTGCTTTGCGTAACAAGGCGTTTCGCTGTTGTTTATCTAGATGACACAAAGCTTGAAGAATTGCAGCGTACTTCTGTCCAAACGGATCTCGACAAGTTTTCGGAGCCATTACAGTGACACAACTGGAACTTGGTTCTCAGAGTCGCGTCCTTTTATTTTCTTTTGACCCACGTATACGTACTTATACTCGTCGTCGGGGTAAATACACGTACGAAAGCCGCAATTATAGGGCGTATCTTGCTTGAGACACAGTAAGAGATAGCCAAACGATCGAGAGGTGGCGTCCCAGTAAGATGCCTACAAAAATCGTGGATCTTCCGGACATAATTGTCGCGAAAGATGTTGAATTTGGCTGATATCGCGCAAGTTTCTAAATAACATGATATACTGCGCGTTCAACGATATATCTCACTGGCCTTTTCCCTGATGAAAGATATTCTGCGTGATAAATATGACGCTAAGATTATTATGATGGCTGCCTTTTGTAAAGGGATTGACAATCGCGCCGCCAGAGGACGAGGATTTACGCATATGATCGCTGATGATGAGCAGCTTGGGTCTTGGATCGTTTGCCCCTCGCCGGATTCGGGAACACCTTCACGAAATTCGACATTTTTACCAAGTTCCTTATAGCCGGGCTGCCACTCGCTATAGTAGAGAATTATACGCTCGAAACGAGCGTCGCTCATGCGATCGCTATACTTTAAAAATTTTTTCACAAACTCCGATTTGCCACACCCTGTCGGGCCGGCGTACATAGACGTCCACGGATGCTTCCACCTTGTATCCATAACGTTTACTGAGAGGACGTCCTCTCATACCGCAGTGCCTCTGTCCCTAGGTGCTGATGACCGCGGTGGGGGGTCCCCGCGCCCGCTCACGGCTCGCGTCGAGCGGTCTCGGTCCGCGGCTCGCGTAAGCGCACAAATAAGGTAATTCTCCCTCTACTCGTGGCGGATCAGCGCTTCTGATTCGCGGCTCGCGAAAGCGCACGGATGAGCTGATTCGCGCAGCCGTCGCTAGCGAGCGCTGCTGATACGCGACCACGACTCAATCAGCACATGCGCCATGCGTCGAGCTCGTTCTCTCCCACTCCGTTCCTGTGGCCAATCAGGTTACAGTAGTGTTTCGTTCTTGTAGCCGTACGGATAGCTCTCACTCAGACCCACGAAACATCTCGTACTGTAGACAGGTCGACAAGTTTTTGTCTCGTTTTGCGATATAACTTCGTGAAAATCCTTACGTCTGATGGCCAAAGAGTTTATAAGATTTTCGCTTCTATCGCCCTTTACCATTTCACAAATACTCTCAAAATTGACTTTTTGGCTGTTTGAATAATTTAGTCTGATTCCTTTTACCTTACACACATATTCCTCGCGACCGTCAGGCTTTCTATACTTGTAACCGTAAAACTTTGGACCACCCAATGCAAATTCCGTGATGTATGTACCCACGCTCTTCTCTGTCAGTTCGTTGGTGAGCTCACCCAGCATTGCACTAATCGGTAAATCACGTTGAATGCTATTGCTGACATAGATGACTGAATCCGTGTCGTAATATAGAACGCGTCTATCTAATTCGGTTAAATATTCGAGCAGTTTTAGCCGTGCTTGGGCAGTCGTGAAAGCAGCAACAGCGACACTGGTGGTCGGTGATGGTCTGACTGAGGCGTTAGTGTACCGCCATCCGACATAGAGAGTCTCGTCGTTGACAGGCAAAAGACCCGTCACCTCGATTTCTGCACTGGTAAGTAACTCCATTAATCTTTGCGGCTGCGTAATCACCTCAGTTTTTGGCATATTTTCGCGCTGCGCAAACTTCCCCACAGCGAGTTCAGATATAGCTTTGCCACAGACCTTAGACCAGCATTGAAGCATACTTCATCTCTATTCAAACTTATATACTCATATTGTTCGAGAAATTTCACGTATTCATCTTTAGCCGCGTCTGTGATGCAATCTGGTGGGTATCCAGATGGCAGTGTTTTTTACTTAAGAAATTCGTCGATGTAATTTGAAAATATCCCACCACTGCGAGTTTCTGTACTATATTGCGTTATCTCGTACTGCCATATTTCATATACACTTACAACAGTATAGCCTAACTCACCCATGTTTCTCGCAGAATACGGTCTTGTGCATTTTCGTGAGGACAATCATCTTGCAGCATTTCTTCGCAACATGAAGGGTACAGCGAAAACAACAACTTCTCATGCATTCTAGCAGGCAGAACTGGATGATATAAATTTCTCGACGGCAGCAAGTCGCACATGATGAGACCAAAAACATTAGACATGTTGTTGGACCTATCCACGATTTTTTCACATTCCTCTGCACTGATGTACAGTTGTGAATGACCAATTGGGTATTTTCCACGCTTACAAATGTAAGGGTATAGTGTACACACATCCACGTATTTTATTTTTTCATCAACGCTGCTTTGGTACGCTTTAACAGTATTTCCTGTGCGGACTCCAAAAAATGCTTCGCGGGGATTCAAGGGTTTTCTATACACGAAGTCGATATTATTTTTAATAAAATACCTCATCTCCTCGTTGCGGGCCAGTTCTTGATCGTACGTTCACTCCCACATCTCGATCAGCTGATAATTGTTTGCAATAATTTTTTCGGAGTGGCAAAAGTTTTCTCGTACCTATCGTCCATCGTGTCATTGTCAATCAAGCTATCGTCTCGATTCACTCTGTAGCAGCGAGGGCAGCCATGCCAATAGCAGCCGTGAAATTGAAGAACGACTCTTATATGATTTTCGTTTTCTTCGGCAGGGCAGAACCCGTGTACAAGAATATTCTCGGGTAATCTTCTCTCGCGACCATGCCCAGTGTGCTCGATTCTGCGATTTAATCCTCTTTGCTCCATCCAGTACAACCAATGGATCGCTTTAATGGATTGGTTATCGGTTCTTCTATAGCCACCAACGGGTACGATGCCAATCTGATTTTTCTTTAAAAATTTTTTTCGAATCACACGCATACACGTGGAAGCTATTGACGTACAATCATCGAAAGGATCCACTGCGAATTGCATGAATGTCGCTCGAAAAGCTAAACAGGCTAATCGCAGTATTTTGACATCCTGCTTACAGTATTTAATTACCTCATTCTGGAAATGGAACACGTATTCGCTATTTACTTGTTGTTTGTACCATTCTAAAAAATTTTCACGATCTTTGGCAGTCACAAAGTCATGAGCGTAAATATTTATTGGTGGTAGTGGTCCGATGTAAAATTGATTTTCTGGAGTATTGAATACATGAGGGAAGTACCTTTCACGATTTCTGAAAGCCCGTAAGTTTTTGGTCAACTACTTAAAGGCATGTGAAAGTAATTCAGACTATCTATAAACTTTATATTTAAATATTCCGACAAAATAATTTTTGAACCGTTTAAAATTACCTGTGCTTTTTCTCGCTCACTCTGTTTCTCGACCAAATATTTAAAAATAACTTGGCTGTCGAATCCGTGAGAATTGTGTACAATACATATCGTCTTCTTGAAATTTTTACGTTTAGCTAGAGCTAAATCAATCAATTCTTTTACCGGGTCGATTTTAAACACGTATTCTCTAATACCACAGTGTTCTGTTGGAAATATCTACATCGTCAAGACACAGAGTGCACACTTGCTGCACTACACATAAATTTGGAACGTGTATTTTTTTCTCCTCATCGCCAAGTACAGGTACGGTTTGCTGCGTCTAGAAATCGTAAAATAAAAATAATACATTTTGTTGCTGAGTAACATCTTTGATCGGTTGTACGAAACAAAAATGACCCACTGATAGCCGCTCGTTGCAAATATTACAAAATGACACACCACAGATATGAGCTTCTCCACGATTATTCATTCGGACGGTTTTCCAACAAATTGAGCAAATTTTAATCTCATCGCACACAGACAACGGCTTTTTACCTAATTTTTTTTTCTTAAATGATTTTCATAGCATTCATTGCCAAAAAAATTCCGACTACAATTTTCACATTTTTTCAAATAATTAGATTTATCGCACTGTGGAGGCTGGAGACATTTGTAACATCTATTGGAACATCTGTATCTCTCGACGTTCGTATAACTTTTGTCGCGCGGTATACAATATCCTTTACTTCCAGCTGCACCCACCAAGTTAAGTATCGGCTGATAATGTCTAGTAGTCTCGTAGTATATAATTCGTAGTACGTGCAAACACTTTTATAAGTATCAATTACATATCTCGTCCCAACGAAAATAGGCGCATCTCCGCGAGCAAAATTTCTAAAAGAATACACAACTATAGCTATGCCTTTCTGAGCGAGAGACATCTGAAATCGATGAATTCCTTCAAGTCCGCAGCCGTTCGTCGGGACACTGACTTGCGCCAATCTAATAAAGTCTTGAGATGCTTCTTTCTGCATTCGACTATTTTGTCTTCTAATTTGATTTTAATAGTCAATTGACCTCTAACTGCATGAGCACAAGCAGTAACTAGAGACCGCGGTAGACACAGACCATCATCGTTTCTTATAGATAAAATCGGTCGTTTCCGTATGGACTCTTCGGTTAAACGCACACGGCCACGGCCTGCTATATTATTTATAACAGCACACTTGATGGTGGTCTGGATATTCGACCTGTGAGTTCGAGTCCTTCAACACCGAATCGTCGATAGTACCGTGAAGAACTACTCTCAATAATAAAACGAGAAACTCTTTCTATCGCACCTCTAGCACCTTGACCGTTCTGTAAATAAATATCTGTAAAAATTGAAGTGTTTGAATATTCATGAATTAAAAAACAAGAAATGGTTTAAAAATACTATGGGCTTGCTGCTGTCGTTTAAAGAATGGGCAGTGCTGTTATCGGTATCGGTGTCAGATGAGCCCGAGCTGGAGAAGGTCGAGGTGGACGACTCCGATGAATGAGACTCGCTATCTCAGTCTGCGTCATCGCGTACGTCGTTTGACGTCGAGCTCTCTGTACCGTGCAGCTGAGCATATGGGTTTCGTTATGTGAGCCTACGTCACCGCGCACGTCTTTTGACATCGAGGGCACTGCACCATCTAGATGAGGTATCTCGCACTGCCTGATCACCTCATCGCCTTCTGTATCGACACGCATTTCCTCCGTTGATAAAACTGCCAAGTTGCTGCGTTTTATTAAATTAAATAACGCGCGAACGTTTTTATCGTGAGACATCGCGATGTGAAGCGCACATTAAAGAACGCCGAGCACGTGAATTTTTGACGGTAAATCCATGTTTACTGAGAGAGTGAGACACTATGGTCACATCGGTGCAAAACTGCTCCATTTATACTGTCTCGCTCATTGGTGCAAGGAGGGGATTTTGCAAAAGAACGATTGAACTCAGCTAAAAATTGCAAGCGAAGCTTGTGCTTTATATTCTTCAAAAGAATTAGAGACAGAGAGAGATTGATTGATTGATTGAATTTGTCTTTATTGGGGCCGGGAAGTAGAACCCCATTTGGCCCAAGAGCATATAAATGTACATTTGTATTTACATAACAATGAAAATTAAAAATAAAAACTGTTGTGCAATGACATACACACAGAAAACAAAAAATTATAACAAAAATAAAACAATTTTTCAAAAATTTAAAACAAAAATATAAATATTATAAAACAAAAAAAACTGAAGCATTTTAATGTGACTCTCTGAATTTGACTAGATTGGTTTTTAACTTTAGTTGGCTTTAAATAAAATGAAATTAAGTAACTAATTGCGTCATTGCGCCTCTTGACGAATAAGCTACCTCCTTCCTCTCGCGCGCCGTGGTCATCTCGTATCTCGGCGTAGTGCTTGAAAGGATGGTGGAGGTGTCTAATGAAGACCCTCGTTGATGACCCTCTGCCCCCAGTCATCGTGGTCACGTTGGAGCAGCTCCTCGCGTAGGTCGGCCTTATACCTCGCGATGTTATTGATGTCGAAGGACGGTGGCGTGAAGGCGTTCAAGATGTTTGAGGCCGTGACGGTGAACAATTTTCGCCAGGCTTCCATCCTTGGTGCTGCATATGTGAGGACTCTAGGGGGCAGACGGTTTGAGGAG